>NQII01006538.1:62415-98754 GCA_002778355.1 Clitarchus hookeri
TTAAATTTATTGCTTTTTAGAAACGAGAACCGAGTAGTAGTTGTTAANCGAGTAGTTGTTAACCTAAAACCGGTTTTGAGTCAAACCTCAAGAACTGGTATAAATTGGAACTGAAGAACCAAACCGACCCATCCCTAAATATATATATATATATATATATATATATACATGCATACACACACACACACACACGTGTGGCAGAAGGATACAAATTGGCTGAAAATATAAATTCAGCTTAAGCATAAACAAGGTTTTCAAAATTGCTAGCTTTACCTTGAACAGCCTATACTCAAGATATTTATAGGTAGCAATTACATATATGATTAATCAGATTGGGGTAGTACAGGTAAAATGACAGTGCCATGTAATGTTTATGTTTACTGGTTTTGTGGGTTCTAGTTGCAAATTCTGTTTTTGCTGGTTAAATTTCAGAAAAATTTTACTTATCCTATAGTTTGGTTCTGTGTGTTAAGAATATTTGTGTAATTAATTATATTTATCTACAGAACTAGTAAACAGTAATTTTTAGTTACCTATTGTGTAACCAGGCTTTTGGGATTTTTTGTGTAGGGCTTACTCCACTGAAGGGTTTCACTCTTCGAACTGGAAAGGAGGAACATACAATGGTGTGTGTTGGAACAATGTGTCGTTTCTCTGAAGAATTGGCTCCATTCCTCAAAATCATTGTTGGCCCAAACATCAACAAATTGAAGCTTGACGATCAGGTGAACCATATTCACTACACACATAAAAACTACAAACTGTTATAAAGCTACTTCATCGCAGGTTAAACTTTCTTTTTTTGTAGCACTGTGAATGTCCCAAGTTTGTGCAATTGTGCTGACCCACTACTAGGGCACATACATTTGGTAATGGGCTTTAGTATCATTATTCACTCGCTGCTATGTCCCGTGTGAGTGAGTGGATGTGAAGGATAGAGTAGTTAGATGATTTGTGGGTGTGCGCGCTGTCAGTTGCAACCGGAGAGGCAGCGGCTTTTCACAAAGTGATGTTTACAAAGCGTGCCTGTTATGCTTGTCAGGGCACATGCCGCTCCCGATCTTGGGTATTGGGTGCCTTTGAGACATCTGAAGAATGTTCTGAATTACTGACCTCGTGTCTCTCAGTTAGACTCGGGGTGCGGTGAACCTTCCAGGTCAAGGCCGGTGGCTATAAAAGGTGAGTTTCAGCGCTAGACAACTACCGAGAAGAGAAATGCACTGCGAGTGAAGTGACCAGCGGGAGGAAAATCTGCGACTTTGAACATCAGAGAGTAGTGAAGAGTACGACTGCAGACTTGACTATTGGACTGGATGCGTGAATGAAAGACATTACAAATGATGTCAGCAGATAAACTGAACATGTGTTAATGATGAGTATGAGTTAATTGACAATAACCAAACAAAGACATAAAGAAGGACGTTAATTAGAGTTGAAATAGACAATAAAGATTGCACTCACTGTAAAATGAAAGTAGTAATAGTGTAGATAAATAGATTAGTGCTGTAAATAATAACTGTGTGAATAAATCAAAAATCAAATTTTGTTCTTTTATATTTATTAAGACCTTCATATCTCACCAACTCAGATATGCCCCTCAGGTGCTCATGTAACACTGGTGTCAGAAGTGGGATGGAGGCAATAATTAATTAATCAATTGTAAATAAATTTAGGCAGTATGCTAGTAATGAGAAATATTGAAAACATTTAGTTAATTATAATAGCTGTAGGCCAAAAAAATAAGACTGTACTGTACAACCACTGCAGTGAATGTCAACTAGAAAAATTTCTACAGAACTGGAAGCACTGCGAGTATTTATTGTGGGGCTAAGTAGCCAAGTGAGTGCATGTAAATAACCAAGTTAGTAGAGTAAATGAAGCTGTAAATACCCAAATTAGTAGTGTGAAAGAGAGTGTAAATTAAATTTTAAATATCCAAATTTGTTTTGTAATTGAAAGTATAAATAGTGTAAATGAAAATGTAAACAGGAAAATAGACACTGTAAATGAAAATGTAGATATGAAAATAGAAGGCATTAGCGAGTGAACATGAGTATTGACAGTGTGAATGAAAGAATGGACAGCGTAAATGTTATAGTGAACAGTGTAAATGACAGGATGGACAGTGTCAAGAGTGAAGTGAAACAGGGAATAAATGTGATAAAGAAGGAATGGCAGGAATTTTTGCAGCAGCGAAATTCTATTGTCACAACATCGCCAATGAGAAAAGTGAGGAAGCAGTTCAAGTGGTAACCAACGCAGAAAACTTGGAGGATAGTCAGTACTTCTGCAGCATTTGTGTCGTGCAGCCAGGAGTGGGAAAGGGGGTCTGAATTAAGCCCACTCCTTACAATGGCCAGACTTCATGGTGGGAATACCAACACCAGTTTGAAATAGTCACCTCCCTGAATGGCTGGTCACTCAAACAGCGAGCTTACTACCTCGCTGCTGTACTGAGAGGCCTCGCACTGAGCATACTGCAATCTCTGCCAGAGTGACATCGACTAGAGTACTCCCCACTTGTGTCAGCCTTGGAGTTACGTTTTGGCGACCGGTACGTGCGACATGCCCACCATGCACAGCTGCAAAGCTGCAACCAGTAACCAGGAGAGCCACTGCAGTAGCTATGGCAAGACATTGTACGGCTCTCTCGACTATCTCTGGAAGGGTGCTCCAAAGAGGTGCACAACATTATCGCAGTCTGCTGCTTCATCGATGCCATCACCAACACAGAGGTACGGCAAGCAGTACGACTGGCTGCATCCCACAACATGCAGGACGCCCTCGCCCGAGCACTGGAGGTCGAGTCAGCAAGACAAGGAGCTGCACCCCGACGTCCAGTATGGGCAGTGGCGCTAAACGAAGACAGATTAACGAAGACACTGAAAGAGTTGCATACGACTATGAGGGACATTGCTTCCAGGGTTCGTGCTACAGAGCCTCGCCACCCCCCACCCAAACGGTCAGACTGCTGGTCATGTGGACAGTCGGGGTACCTGAGAGCCTACTGCCCACAGCAGCAGAAGCACCAGCACCAGCGGGAAAAGAGGCAGCAAGAGGCAGGTGAAAATACAGCTCATTCAAAAAACTTGTCAACATCGATCTTGCGGGGCGAAGGTCGGTGACTGCTGCAGGGTAGGCCCCAATGTTCTTACAGGTATGGTCAGTGAAACAGGATTGGGATGCAATACTGGTGGAAGGGAGTCTGAAGATGTTCCTTGTCAGATGGTCGTCGACACTGGGGTGACCATAACAGTAGTAAGACCAGACATCCTCTATGTCTGGTCATCCTCTATGACCAGACATCCTCTATGTCATCACTCCAGCCTACTATGTAGGCTGGAGTGCTGTATCAATATTCGACTAAGGGGAGGCAGTACAGAGTTGGTGGTGTCAACATGGCATGATTTGTCCTCCCCAATTAGCTGCCCAGTAGTATGTGACCAACCTACTGTGCTGCCCGCTTCTAGTGAAATTGTCATTACAGGCAGATGTAAATGAAAGTTTGCCAGGCGTTTGGGTCTAATTGAGCCAGTGGATAGGGTTGGCATCCTGCAATGTAAAGTTGTTGAAGCAAGGACTTTGGTCTCTTCTAATTGTGATAGTTTACCAGTTAGACTGATAACTTTGTCTGATAGTGACATTCGTCTTGAGGAGGGGTCTCACAAACATTTCCAACTCATCATGGCCCTTTAATCACACCGTGAAAATTCTCAATTGCCTTTGTAAGGTTGTCAGCGTGCTGGTATACCTGGTGAAGAATTTTGTGACAAACTGTTCCCACTTAATTTAGTACTCTGTGACAGACCTCCACCATGCGCAAGCATCACTTGGGAGTTAAGCTCCTACTGCATATGGCCACTCCTCGGTGAAACACCGTACCATTGCAATCACTGTACACATTCCTCTACGAATGATCGAGGATCCTCTGAGCCCTGTCCAGAGAAATTTGGGAGTGTTTGGAATCTCGCCGGAGTAACTGCTGGGGGTGCGTACAAAGTTTTAACTGTGAGGATGCGGCATGCTGCTGTGGCGTGAGTTGGAGAACACTAGGTGTTGGCAGCGGTAAGGGTACCGAATGTCCTTGAGTGGCTGGGAATGTTACATTGTGTTACGTCTCGACACGTGGTTGTTCAGGTACAGCTGAGTCGCACTGAGTAAGCTGTTCAGACAAACAGTCCCGGCACTAAAATTTAGCTTTTTGAAAGTTTGACCACTCAACTGCGGTCATGCAGGCGTAGTGGCACTTCCGGCAGCAGCTGTGACAGGTTGCAATGTCCCCAGTGGATTGCCCGCAGTTCGGAAAGTTGCACACATCCGTAGTGGCACGAGATTTTGTGACAGCATAATGCGCTAGCATCGTGAGGTCAACACAAGCCAATCATTAGGTGATGCTACTCAGAGTACACATAAACTGACTGATGCGTTCCGCAATGCTGAGGGTGTCCACGAGGTAGTCTTCAGGCAGCGTGCAGGATGCCAGGTCATGCCCTAATCCCTCGTGCTGACAGCGATAACTTAAGACTTTGTACATGCATTCAGTTAATGGACCAAATAGTGTTGGCATTGAAGTGGCATATGTTGGCCTAGGAAGGCAACCGCAAATGTTTACTGACAGATAGTACTTGGCAAAAGAGTTATTGTCTTTCGCCTTACGGCAAATGACACAATAATCCGTGAGCCAACACTCAATTTCAAAACTGGTCACGTGCACAGTTGTGCAATGCGGGTGTGCGGTTGGTGTTACGTGTAAATCTTTGCGAAGGCTACGACCCTCCTGCTCGCGTGAGTGTGCTGCACACGTGGACAACTGTTTCGGCTATGGGTGTCGTGGCAGGTGGAGGGGTGAGGCGTGCGCACTCTCCCTCCTCTACAACAGGTGGCGCAACTGACCGGATTGGTGCATGGAGGTAGCAGAGGGTTGAGGAAGCTCACTCTCATTCTCCCCAGGAATGCAGCACCAAAATGGTGGCATTTTTACACTCCACTCACGCAAACTGCAAAAATGGCGGCTCCACAAATGGACCCCCTCGTGGCCGCATAAATTAGCCACAAGGAAGGGCGTCAATTAATACTTTTGGGGTGGTCACAGGGTCCGGAAGATGAAGTTATTGTTCGGAGCCGTCAGCTAGGTAGACGACGAAGCACATATGCACTCCCAAACTGGGGTATTGTGGCTCCCCATCACGCCATTCTAATGCACAGACATAAAAACACTTCAATTACATAAAACACACATTGACTTATGTGATGTTGGTAACATGGGAGGTAGGTTGACGGTTATGAAGGGGCCATCGCCCTTATCGCCCTTAAGCTCTTCATGAAGCAGGAATAAAGTACACATACACATCGGTTTCAAAAATATCAGTTTTATTGAAGAAAATCCACTTGAAAATGATTCACAGCAAATATGAAGCGGGCATGCGACATGAGGCCCCACACTGGCCTGAGCTGTCTGTAACAGTATGTCGGCAGACATTGAACATAAGATTAAAATAGACGGTTATGCCGGAGGAGCCGTGAGTCTGCTCCAGAAGGGAGGTGAACTCGGGGGTGCACAAAGAAATACAAGAAGGTTCCAGTAATTTAAGTCTATTGCAGTGAAATTATCGGCGTGCAACGTTGCTTCACCCCTGAGCCGCGTGATGCTACCTGCTCTGATGCTTACTATTCTCGGACTGAGGAGAGGATGGTTTGGCAGAGGCAACGGTGGTTGTGCACCACCCCGCCATAACAGAATTTCCCTCGACAATAAATGGAATGGATGAAATGTAACATATGACCCTTGAGAATACTTTACAAATTGCATGATGTTAATTACTGTTAGCATTTACATAACAAAAAGTAATAAAAATTTTGTTCCAATAATTCAATGTAATTTTCAAATAATTTCATAGAGTCTTTTTGCTACCTGGAAAGTAAATACATACATATAACCCTCACACTGAGCAAATGATTACATATTATAAAAATGTATTTTTAATTAATATTTCAAATAAATTAATTTTTACAAGAATTTTGGCATAGCTCTGTTTGAATTTGTGTTCAAAAAAACAGTTTTCTCATTTATTATGCAAGGCACTTATTAAGGATGTCACTTATAGTTGGTGTGTGCCTTTAATGAGTCTTAGACAATGTGCTAATTAGATTTATGGAAAGTTACGGGATTATTTAGATCCAGTCGACCACGTGGTCGGCACTTTGCACGTGCACTACTCTATTACTTATGTAGGGATTTCCTCACAATCATTTGTAGTAGTGTTGGAATTTATGGTGGTAATTATCAGATGTCTGTTAGGCCATTTAATTAAGTTGTGATATAATTATGACTTTTAGCACTGAAAGTTGTTGCACTGAACTCTGCGGCATACCTTGGACGTGTGGTCTCCGGTCGCGCGGTGTGTGGCTGGTGCTTGGTGTAGATAGCTCCTACCTGTCCTGCTAGTTGATGTGCGCGGGTCGACAAGGGCTCTAGGGGAAGCCGCAGTCTGCGTGAGTTTATAAAGGCTTGTAAACAATAAACTAACAATAAGCATTGATAAAACAAACTACATGATTATTACAAATATATCAAGTACTGAAATCTAAACTTTGAAGTTAAATATTAACAACGGTCCTATTTCTTGAGTGAATGCTGCAGAGTACTTAGGCCTATATATAGACCATAAACTAAGGTGGGTTAAACATGTGGCATACATGAAATAAAAAACTTTGCTTGTTATTGGCATTTTCAACCATTTGAAATCGGTGCCAATAACCATAAGGAAAATGTGTATATCATGCATTAATACACCTACATTTTCGATATATGAATGTAATAGGGGGCCAAGGAACAAAAAGTATTACAAAATAACTTAAGTATTACAAAAGCGGGCACACAAAAAAATATGTTATGGCCTTCTCCTTTTGACACCAACATGTAAACCTTATCAAATAAGTAATTATCAAACCACTAAAAATACAAGTTCAACTTTGTATCAAGTTTGACATATAAACTAATACATAACAACATTCATTCAAACCTGCCTTTTACTACCAATAAAGATGTACATGAGCACAGCACAATACAAGACAAGCAATCAACTTTCACAGGGAGTCAGTAAAAACAGATAAATAATGGGCGTACTAGTGTAAGAGTTAGTCGTAAGTAGACATTATAATAATTAACCTAACAAAATTAAAGTAATCAAACAAAAAAAGAAATTTATTAAAAAGGTCAAAGAGTATTTACGATGCTTGTATGATGAAGTTGTTTAAATGTGAAGACTTAACTGTAATGTAAAACTAACCTAGGGCAATCTGAAAAGTTCTGTAACACTTTGAAATAAATTTTTATTTTAAATCATTGTTTTCTAAAAGATGTCTTAACTTGAAGTATTACGGTATGTGTATATCTAAAATAACTATTTGCTGCTATTTGTACGTATATTCCCTTAATAGAGCTCTGCTTTCTAAGACATTTAATTAATAATTTTAAAAAAAACAGTTTATACCAAAAATCTGTATATGTAGCACCATCATTTTTCCCTGCGTATAGAATTTGGCATAACAACCAACACTAGTTACAGGCCAACAATAAAGCTAGTAAGCACTAATGGTAAGTTGTACAAATTTAAATACGTTAAAGGGCAGTATATGTTGTGACAAAGGCCTTTGACATTCACAGTATTTTCTGAACCTGGCCAGTGTATTTGCTTTTGTGTTCTTGTAACAACTATTTTTGGTGTTTCTAAGTTTACAATGAAAATGTGGCATACAAAAAACTTGATTGTTTCTGTAATTATACCAAAATAATTACACAATTAAAAAAAATTGTTATGCATAATCACTGGAGAATGATAGCCATTCAGGATTTGGGTGTACAGTGTAACAATCTAACAACTATTCCTAAATAAACATACTAATTTGATTGAATCAGAGGTGTTCAGCCTCCACCTAAGCTGGGTTAATGACAGGGTACAAACATAAATGTGTAATTGAAGGGGGTGTCACAGAAAACTAATTTAAATCACAAATAATTATATTAAAAGATTTTTGAGAAGTGTATTTCAGTGTGTTTTTTCACACTATATTTACTAGGCCACCAGATTATATCTTATGACTATATTTTAAAATATCAAAGAGGGGCTTACTGTTATACTATTTTTGCTTGCCACTCTGTAATTTTATTGACTCAGGCTGTGCAAGCATTTAGAATAATCACATGAGCAAGGAAGTCTTAAATGGCAGGTTTTTTGTGTCCATACTAGGATTTGTTTTCAGTGCATTACAAATTGCTAGATGACGACACTTTAGCAGAGTACATACACCTCATTGCACATACACATACTGACGGTAAAGTGGTATTCTTAGATAAAGTATACTTTCTATAAAATAAAAATTGTTGTAAGTGTACCACTTTAATTTAATTCCAGTAATCATTAGGAATTAGGATGCAGCAACTCATTCAAGATGGAATCAGATTCCTTTTATTATTCCACTCATAAAAATATATTTACAAAAAGAATATAATTAAATGCATAGAATTTAACAGAAAGTACTATCTTCTTAAACATTAATGCCAAACTCATTATGCATGAGTAACATGTAAATGTTGCAACATACATGGTAGTGCTTGCATATAGTAGTTTAAAATACACCTTGCTATGGGTATCTATGCTAGTAACTTAAGTTTAGTATGGTTATGTAATATATTTTGACACAACTTCCAAAATTAAAACCTGCCACCTTTACATTTGCAAGTCCAATATAGTTCTATTAAAGTTTGCATGTTATGATCCAAGTAAAAGTCATACTCTGGTGTTTTGCATAATTAGGGTGAAGTTACAAAAATGAAGTAGTTCACATGCACCCATCCATCCAATAAGGTATAAATAACTTACATGGCAATTACCATACATGCTTGGCCTATCATGTTTGTTGTTCATAAAATCAGTGAGATGTATGTATGTATTCTTTTTTGGTACTTGTGTACATACATACATTGTTAAATAATTTTACTAACCGAAAGTATTTACTATGAGTGAAGAACAATTATGTAATTTTAAATGTTCTCAATTGCTTGAAAACTAACTATAAAGTTATTTATTTATTTAATTTTCGGTATTTATGTTATAAATAATGTTGAAAAGCAGTCTGTGGGTCAGGGAAAGGGGGAAATGGTGATATATATATATATAGGACTACCAAATAAAATGCTGGGTATGCACATAACAGTTTTATGTTATTTGTTATTGCTTAATACAAAAACAATCTGTTTAACAGATGAAAATATGCATGCTGTACAACTTGCATTAAAAATACGGCATGAATTGGTCACTAAATTACAGATGGATAACCTGTCTGAAAGATTTCAATCTTGTTACTCAAGTAGCCTATTTTATGTTTCCAGCCGAGCCAATAATTTGTCAATGGAATTGCCTAAATTTGTTGGTTTGTTGGTAGATGCAGCATTCATCTACGTCCGAAACAACAGAAATCCCCAACGAGGTTATAGTTCCCTTTGGCATGTATAAATAAATATGTTTTCTGAAAGAACAAAGTAAACCACAAGTATGTTATTTTTATGCCGAAATGTTCTTGCCGTGCTTCAAGGTAAGCAATAGTAGTAATAAATTGAATACATTTTATTTGCTGCAAATAATACATTATCAAATGCAGTTTATTGTATGCAACTGTTTATTTGCTTAATCTTCATATTTGACAAATATAAAAGACTTTGTCATATTGATGGGTTTGCGTACTTTAATAAGACAAACTACATGTGACACTATTTCTTCTTATAATAACTTTAAACTGTTTTAGTTATTCAACTATCATAAAAGGCTGTATACTGTCCATTTTGTTTACACTCGTGGGGGTTCTCGTTGACGTAGTGTACAAAACGCAACACATTCGAACAGCTGATCAATCAGGCCTGTATTTTTCTTTCGGCCATTATCTAGTTGTGGGAAGTGAATAATGATAGCCTTTTTTTGTTGCAGGTGCTTTTAGAGGATGTTCAATATTTCTATGTCGAGAAATCAGGTGATCTCAGAGCCAGCAGCCTCAGCAGTGACATGCAGGAAACCTTACAGCGAGCTGTGTCCCATCTCAGCAGTGTCTCCAAGCATCCTGTGCAGAAAGTGAGTGCTTAGTGTTTAGAAATTGATGGTGGGTAAATTTATGCAATTCCCATGTTCATAATATTGTTAGCTAGAAACAGTCTTCAAGATACTTGGTAGTTGTTTATGTTTAGAGCTAGTTAAGAAATAAATATCTATATGAGCACAATAGAACCCTTCCCCCCTCGATTTTACGGGGCCCATGCGCTAGGCGACCTGCCCACACGACCTGTGGTCATTGCGATTAGAAAAAACAGCGACTTGTGCTTGCAACCAGGGTGCAACAGCCTTGGTCGTTGGTGTGTCCCTCTGGATCTTGATGGTTGCCGTGACCAGCTGGCCGCAGTGACCAAGTGCACATTGTCCCATACATTGTTAACTTTCTTGGTGGCCATGGCGACCTGCGTCGCCTGGTGCGGATATGTCCTTACACTTGATGTTTCTGGTTGCATGTAATGCACATATTTTCCTCTGTATGCACTTCCCTGCATTTTGCAACCTCTTCCTCTGGTCGCTTGAGAAGAGTAATAAAAGGGTTTCATTGTGTGTGTCCACATGTGTGTGCATGTATGTGCACATGTGCATGTATATATGGGTCATTCCATGTAAAATCAACAAATAAAAGTATTATTTTCAACCTCGCCTTCTTAGATATTTTTGAAGCTATGCAACTGGTTAGCTGGGTTATGGAAAATAAGTCGACCAGTCACATTAAAATAGATTTACTCACTACACGACTGACAACACAACCAACATGGCGCTGCAACAAATATCAACTGAACTCGGAAGTCGGAAGTGGCAGAAGGAAAATCTTTTCTAGATCACAACCACAGTAGTCAAAACAGTGCCTGACAAAACATGAAATTTTTTAAATTTTCGTTTTCTCTAATGCAAATTAGTTTTGTTTGTTAAAACCAACACTTCCCCTTGAGGCATTAAAATTTAAAATTTGAACTTTACAAGCTAAAACTTACATCCACAAATCACTGAACTTATGTATCCCAACAGAAGGTTCAGAATAAGTAAGCCACAGTGATACAGACATCAGCTCAAACAAACATAATCAAGATTGATGTATAATTTGTAAACGTAAACCAAAGAAATTTCACAAAAAATAAACACAAAAAATTTAAACACTAAATTACAGTGCATCAGTTACAAATAAATGTATAATGCAACAATCAAACTTTTTTTTTTTTAATGAACAATCTGTCAAAACATTACATTGATCTCTTTAGGTATACACACAAGATTCAATTTCCTACACAGGTACTTGGTGCGAGCACTATTTAGAGCCATGATTTAACGATTCCAGCTAGATAAAGATAGCAAGAGCACTGTTTTGACATCTGAAATGTTATTACCAACTGACTGAGATGTTATTTCAACTGTCAAAACGTATGAAATAATTCTTGTTGGGTGTTGATTTGCACTAAAAGTTCTGGAAAGAAGGAATCAGAGCCCTCTGATTTAGTGATAAAATAGTGCAGTAATATTCATTCAACAGTGGGCATGTTAAGAAGAGGCTTAACTATTGTGGATTTGTATTGTATTTCAAAATTTAGTTGGCAATTGGCAAGGCAGGTAAGTGACCATGTTTTTTTCTATTTCCATGTGAGTGTTCTGCATATGGTTCATAAAACTGTTTTACTTTTTTGCAACAACTATTAATATTTTAAATTCTTTTATGCTTTTGTTTTGTAAATGGCAATTTCTAGTCCTACACCAATACTAGGAATTGCACTTGACATTAGAAACAGTTTCACGAGTATTTTCAGTATACTTTTTTTTCTATGCTATTTTCATTAAGAGTTTGAGTGGTGTTTTATATTGAAATGTTTTGCATTGCAAATGAGTACAATTGAATTGTGTGTTTTAATGACAAACTCTTGTCTGCACACACCGTCACAAGTACACTTTCACAATACACAGACACATTTCCCACTAAACAAACATTAAAAGAACTAACCTCAGTTAAAACATAATACAAAACAGCAAGCAATCACTTCACTGTGGTGGTGGTGTGTGTGTGTGTGGGTTTTTTTTTTTTGCTTGGTTTTTTTTTAGGTTTCATTTCCAGAACTGAAGTACAGCTTTCGGTTGTGGAGGTATTGGATGACCAAAGAACCAATGGTTTTTGAAGCAGAACTGGCAAACAGACAAGTAAGCCCCATTATATTTAAAAAATTATTTTGTTTATATACATTAAAACTCCATTACAACGTACTTCACATTAATGTAAGATTTTCAATTCCCACCCAAATACCATATGTTAACCAAGTAAAAATATTTTACTTTAACATTGACGTGTGATGCGTATATAAACTAATTTTTTTCTGTAACTACGTATCATCACGTGTGCGCCACGTGCCCTATATGTGATACAACCCTGAACGGCAGCCACTCAAGCCAACATTACGTCCCCTATAATAAGGTGGATGCCTGGAGATTTTAATGCACCTGAAGGAAGAGTGTATATTAAATTGCCCCACTTTAAAACCCCATGAAATGGGAAAATACCAGTAAACTATGCCAGTGAAACTGCGCCTGAGCTCGTGCAGCTGATGCAACCCGCACAACAGGAAGGCCTTTTTCCAGCTACCCCAAGAGATGGCAGCAAAGTACAGCTCTGCCCAGGAAGGATTAGCCACCCCTGTCGAAGCTACCCGAAGTTTGAGGGCACCAGAGACGACTCCCAGCATGGGATAATATATGTCCCTGCACCACCGTAAAATGTCAGTTGATATTCAGCAACTCGTTCCACCACCTCGTGTGCTGGATCTCTCTGCTCTGTCTGCTCTCTTCCGCTCTCTTCACGAGAGACCAACAGTTAATCTTCAGCTACCAACGCCAGACTTCTTCAGCACGCGCTGCATCCCCAGAAGAGTCGCTGTTCCCCCCTTAATGCTTGACACTTGCCGTCAAACCCACACCCCATAATCCCCCCAAGTCCATTCAGGACACCACCAGCTTCAGTTAGGGTTTAGTTGTTATCACAGCTACCTAATTCGTTGCCCTTGTGCTCTTCAAGCTTGCCCTTCAGGCAAGGCTCTTTAAGCCGACAGGCCCCTTCACCTTTCTTTACTTACCTTCCAAGAGTTAATCAGTGCCTTGGTTACAGTAGGAGAGTAAGGGTCACCGTGTTTCATCCTGAGTAGAATAAAACACGTATCCAGTTTAACTACCGTCTGCTCTTTCTTGTGTGAATTGTGCTCAGTCATCCCCTCCAAGCGTCACCCCACATCGGAGAGGCAGGGAACCGTGGAAATAAGACTTGTTTGCTGAACTTAGTGTAGGACTGCGGACTGCGCCTAAAAAAGAACTGGACGTACGTCAGCAAAACACAACCAATTAGACAGCCACCCATACTGTGGATCAGGCACATAAAGGTACCTGCTGCACACGTATGGTAGAGCCACAACCACTGGCAAGACACACAAGGAAGAGCCTAGATTCCCCTTGTCAGCTAACCCACTTCAGCCACAGCGTATAAACTCGCTGGAGGGAGTGCCAGGTCTGGAAAGGAAGGATCTACCCCTCCCAAAATACATTCTAGCTAGGAAAATTGTTGCCTGCCACCCTGATGCGGAAGTGAACCGTAGCACCTCATCCCCGCTAAATGTCGTTCACCCACAGGAGGGGTAGTAAGTGGAGCGACAAGAAGGCAGCTGCCATCCTAGCTTGCAAGCAAGCACTGCTTAAATGACCTGTCCCAGCCTTCAGCTATCTCAACCCCCGGGAACAAGCTCACACCGCCCACCAACTGTTGAGGCCTTACCTCACAGTTCTCCCCAGTCATCTGTTTGGTCCCCTGGTAAAACTCCCTGGGGCTGTACACCCAGTCGTCAAAATTTTCCACCTAGGCCTACCACTTTAACTAGGTATCGAGCCAATCGACGATGCAGATCCAGCTCCACCAACCAGCACCAGTGGGCCAGAATCCCGCCAGCCACAACCAAGTATACCTCTCCGCCGAGCCGTCCAGCAGACGCCGTCGTCACCAACCATCCGGGCCAGGAGACCCGACATTGGTTCAGCACCGACAAGCACCCGTTGACCGGCAGTGAGAGGTAAGCCAGCAGCTTCGCCAACATCCCGCACTCGCAAACCAATCCTAGCGCAGCTAGACTTCGTGCCAAACTGGTGGCTTACCCGCCTTACAGTATATAAATGCACCATAAAGGCCAGCGCCAAGTTTTACAGACCCCGCCATAGTAAGGCCAGTACCCTCTTGCACCTGTGCACCTGATCTAGCGCAGAACTAAGAAACCTATAACTATTGAGACGCTGACGCGCTCCTGTTCCTGGACCGTGATGCGTCAGCATACAAAATTTATGTTAACTTTCAGTACAAAGAAGATTATTTTACTTTGTGTCTTCCAAAATGGGATTAATTAAATATATGTAAAGGTATTAATTTTTTTGACCATTTCCAACCTAAATTTTTTTTTGTTTGCCAATACGACATGTAAAAAAATACGCTGATTGCTGAGTTGTACTCAGTATATCATTTACGTATATGCTGCAAACAATTGATTCTCACTGTCAACTTGCAGTGCCATTGATCCCTGTGTGTCGACGTAGATTAATGGTTTTGACTGGTGTTGACATACAGCACTATCTTAAATTCTTTCCATAAATGGAAAGCCATATATACATGTTTTGGTACCACATCTCATAACATACAGCAAACTCTGTTACGAGATTGACTTTGTAAAATTGCTACCCTCATAAAAATGGAAAGTAATCAAATTTAACACCTAAATGTCTAGATATTGTGTGTAGAAGGGAGTTTCTTTCCCTATGAAGACCGTGCTGACACGTAAAACCAAAATGATTTTTTGTATGAAATATTAATTTGAATCAATAGTCAGTCACATGTGTCTTACGAATAAAATGATACAACCCTATAATCATAAACTTTATATCCCCTTGTCACCAAAAATGTTTATTAACATCAAGCGGCACATTTTACCATGTGAGATATCCATTTTGAAGTGCTCCTTACGGGAAAAATAAAATAGATTTGTTTTATGTTTGCAGGATGTAATTTGTGCAGTTTCATAATTTAGAAAGTACAGTTTTATCCTTGCTTTTTTTTTAAATATTTATATGTAAATTAAGTATTATTTTATTTTCTGAGATGACTTATTGTGCTATAATTTAATGGAGCTCATGTAGTAAAGGTTTAGATGTTCAGTATAAATTACTTTCATTACTAAGAATAAAAGTTGAGGCTTTAGTCATGTACATATAACAAGATTTTACTATAATTAGAAATAGGACATTATTCATCACTAAAAAACTAACTGTGTGTCCTTTTTCTCAGTTAGGAAAACAATGTGGAGATTGTATGCCCTCTAATACCCAGTGCAGAGAACACAAGAACCAGAGTAACTAAATGTGAATGCTTGCAACACATCGCTGATCAGTGGATGAGGAGCTCAAATGCACACCTGTCTCTGCATACATGGTGCAATGGTTGTGCACTTCCAGCATTTAGGAAGAAGAAAGGCAAACTTTCTCTTACAATTTCATTCTCACACTTTCGCACCTCAGGCCAGGCACTCAGGCACTTGGGGAGTAGCAATCCAGTCAGTTTTTAATTATACTTCTTGCCAGCGGATGTTGCTTCCAACTCCGAGTGGGGCCATGGTGGTATGGTTAGGCTCCCTGCCTCCCACCAAGGTGAACCGGGTTCGATTCCCGGTGTGTTCTCAGCCTCTTCATCAGATTCCTGGGTCAGGCTGTACAGTTCATCTGTGATTCGGACCATGGCGTGTCGACCCGAAAAGTATTCGGTAATCCTTTTGGCTAATTGGTCCCAGCTGGAGACGAACTCTCCATATCATTGCCACCATTTCCCGGCTTCTCCCTGCAACTGGACCTTGGTCTTAAGGACCCACAGGGCGTCTGATAGTTTGGTACTCTCGAACTCTGTGCGACAAGCTTGCAGTAATTTCCTGGGGCCTTCCTGCATTTTCCAGGCGAATTCCGGTAGTGCTAGCTGTTCTGGTGGATTATAATTGTTGTGCCGTTGTAAAATTTCCTTAAATTTTGCGGCACAATGTTTTCAAGATTTTACCTAATTTCGTATATTTTCATATTTTTGTCTAAGTAATTGTGTTAGTATGTTGATAAAGTTGAGGCCTATGGTGATTTATTCCAATTTTAGGGCAGTTGTGTTTTTCAGAAATTTTATTTCAGTCAAGTATTCATGCATTGTAGTTAGTTAATACAGAGTTAACTTCGCTGCCAAGTCTGTGAGAAAGCCATTGCTTGCTGCAGAAAGCTCAGCTTGTTAGTTGACATACTTCCATTTCTGAGCGTGGGGATGCTTCGCGCTGTACCTTGTCTGCGCTACTTGACAGAGGAGCAGCACACATAATTTCTTGCTGTAGAACAGTTCTGTGTAGCTGTGGAACGTTTTCAGTACCCCCGGTGCTCTCTAGGAACGGCTTCTGAACTAAATCTTGTCATCTTTGTGCCCATATGCAGCGCGCAATTTTGTATCTTTCCACCATTGGTATCAGTTTTTACCGGAACTCTCTATTCAGCCACGGTCGCGACATGGCTTGTTCGTCGTGTGCTCCCGTGTTTGGGGAGGTTGGTGCAGGCGGATGATTCCCCTGCAGGCTTGTTTTTCTTTTAGAATCATAGTAGTGCAGAGATGGTTCAGTAAAAATTTAGGAAATTTATTCTTTGAAATATTTTTAATGATCCTACGCAGTTTCATTTCTTCCCTCCTAGATTGGTGAGTAAAGAATCAGTCTTTCTCCGGTAGTACGTGCCATGTTTTATTGACTCTGGAACAAGTAATTCATTTTTGCGATTATTTTTCTTTGTTTTTTCCAGAGTGACGTAGTTTTATATAAAGTTTTGGATAATTCAAGTTTTCAAGTATTCATTTTTTTGAGAACTACTTACTTGGTTTCTCTTTATTTGCTGCCCGGAGCAAGCTTTTTTTATCTCCGGTTGCACAACTTCCCCTGGAGAAGTATCAGCTAAGTTCTAGCGTCATGGAACATTTTTATTAATCTGGTTATCTTCTGGACCACATCGGTGATCAATTAACTTTTATTTTTATAACTTCTGTAACGTAAAGTATAATAATTTAATTTATTAGTTTTTAAAATGTGAATTGAGTGCCAATTAAAAAGAAAATATGCATTTTGTATTGCAGATTAAAGATAGGTAGTTTGTACGGGGTGCACTCCAGGGTTTTTAATAATCTCCAGGGCTATAAGCATTTCACGAATTAATTTCTTTTGTCCCTGAATTTTTCCTTGCATTTTTAACTCTTGTATTAATTATTTTGTATATCAATTCAAATGGGTGAGTTATTTTGAAACTGCAATTTTATACTGTTGTTAGGGTTATGTCTACCTCTGGACAGTTAATAACTAATTGAAAATGTAATTAGTAATATATTATTAGAATCAGTTTCTAGGTAAAATGTGTGTGTGTCCCAGTTACCAAATAATGCTGACAAACAATTAATCAATTATTTTATGATACGAAGTGGCTTAATAGTGTGTGGAATTATGGTAGCAGAAGAATATTATAATTTTTACGTAAGTGTCCACAGTATAATGTTTTGTTGTTCAGGTGATTGTTGATTTTACAATATAATTTATGGACACTGTGTTTGTTTGTTTATTTATTTACCTGACACTGAGGTAATTTCTGGCACATTGAGCATGGTTCATTATCGTGATTTAAAATGATGTTGTGTATTTTCTGAAAGAAAACATATAATTAACAACCATGCCACACACCACGGTACATAAGTGATAGCAGAGCATGGTTATGATCTACAAACTGCTACATTATTAGTAGCAGAGTTAAGGTTCCATTGTTTGTACGTGTCACGATCATTATTTGTGGTTTGTTTATGACCTGTTATATTTCTGGCAGTTTCACAAAGTTGTTTGTGTTCATAACGAATTTGTTACATGGTTCAGACAATATATTAATAAGTATAAGTTAAAGTGTGTTTGATAATTGCTTTGATATTTGCATGTTTGTTTTACACTTTACTTAAGTTTCTAAATGTTACTTGTGTTAATTTTAAAGTGTCTAGTGACCTTGAGTTCAGTGGTTGACTGTGCGCCGGCTGGCCGGCTGCAGCATGTGTTTATCTCTGTCGTACGTAGATAAAGTCACAGTCATTTGTGCGACTGTTTTATTTGTTCATTGGATGTTGTGTATTCCTTGGATGAAATGTTTTATTAGCCACTGTAAATTTTGATAGTTGAAACTGAGTTTGTGTCGTGTTCACTCATAGCAGTCTGTATGTTTGTGCTCACCATATCAAGTTTGTTTTCATGTGTTCACGCAAGTGTTTCTTCAATTGCACTGTCTTTTGGAAGTGTTAAATCTCAATTTAAATTCACGTGAGATTGTATTTAAGTATTTTGTCAATGTTTCGTAACGAAACTTAAGCAGCGTGCTACGTTTATTTACGTCCCAGTAATTTGTATTTTCACGACTTGTGTTTATTCTTGCACTAGTTTATTTGCAGTTTTAAAGTGATTTCATTCATTGGACATAAGTTTCTTCACTGTCTATGTTGTTTCAATGTAATTTTATTTACAGTTAATTACCGGTATGTATTGTTTATTTTAGTACGCGTTCCGAGCGTTACAATTTCTCATGGCCAACGTCAGGTTGTCGGTACAGTACTGCCAACTGCACAACTGTGTTTTACACTAGTTTTCATGTTGTTTGTTTATATTGTTACCTTCATGACTCCTCATAACCCCCAGTGCTTTAAAGTTCTTCGGAAGTTATTGCATTATATTTTTGCATTTATTAAAATAATTTTGCCTAGTTTTTAATTAATTTTACTGGTGAATCCAGGTGTTTGAGACATAATTTTTCAGGATTTGATTCTGTTTTGACTTGTGGTTTTGCCTTGTTGACATTCTGAATTTCGGTCTTTTGCAATGTTTCATTTATTCATAGTGTGTTTGGAAAGGTTTTCTCTTCACAAGATTAGTACACTAGTGTTAAATAATTTTTCTGCTCGTGATGTTTTGGAATTCTTTTGGTTCATAGACATGGGAGTCCAAAGTTGCATTTTCCAGTCTCATTGAGATTCCTTGTGGTTTCTGTCATTGCTTGCATTTAGATTGTACATTTTTATACACAAGTCTCATGTCTAATAGGTATTTTGGCAGTTTGTTTACATTTGTTCAAATTTTGTATTTCATTGTTGAAAAATGTAATGAAAAGTTAGTTTGAATTAAACTACACAAGATTTCATGGTCACTTATTAAATTTAGTGGTTAATAAGTTTGGCATATTAATTTATTTTTATTTTTTCTGTTCTTGTGGTAACTCTTGTGTTTCGGTTTTCGGGAGTTGGTCTTGCGTTTTTGCGAGTTGTGATATGGGACACAATTTCCTTTCACTTTGCCTTTTCCACAGGAGCCTTGTTGATATTGTGGGTGACCACTGGTTTGGTATAGATTTTGGTTAAATTGTGTAGAGTTTTGATGATTGCTGTGAAGCAATTTTGGTATGGGACTAAGTTACTTCAGATCATGTCATCGAATATTTTTGAATTTTCATAATCTTTTTTTTTTTTTTTATGTGGGTATACTTTTGTACATTTTGTGTAGTGTGGTTTTTTTATTTAGGTACACTCACTGACATTAAAATTTGTGTAACTATTTGCAACTTGGTTTTGCATAGGTTTGTTTTTGGGAGTTTGTTGACTTCCAGGTGACAACTAGTTTTGTTTTCTTTGTGTTAAACTAAATGTCATAGTGGAACATCTCAGTACTCATTTAAAGAATAATTTATTTAATGAAGTGAATTTTGGTAATTATTTTTTTGAGGAACTTTAATAGATTGAACTGTAGGCTATGGTCCCTGCTGGTAGTAATGGCTGGTGTTCCCTCTCTCGAGCTGCTTCTTCACGCTTCCAGGTGTACATCCTGGCAGCACCCTGCCCTTCCTCTACCAGGTCCCCAACCAAGGCCAAAGCCTGCTTGGACGCCTTGCCTTATCCCCCCCCCCCCNCGAGACATAAGGGCATATAGTAGAAGGTATGATAGTGGGTGGCCAGTAGAGGCGGGTACGACCTGGAGGAAACAGGAAGTGGAGGGTGTGACTGTGGGGAAGGCCTAACTGCTAACCTCCAGGCAAGAAACTTGGCGGGCGGGAAGTCACTGGCAGACCCAAGCTCCTGAATTGTAGGTGTCAACAGTATGGTTAGGGAGGCCGCTCCCATGTTAAGCAGGAAGGTGAGAAGTCGCCATAGATCCACGTATCACATAAAGACGGAGCTGAAGCTCCCTGTCAGGGTTGGCTGCTGACCTTCTGCAAGGGGGTAGCTGGGTGGGAAGTCACTGGCAGACCTAAACACCCACAGAATGATTGCAACAGTCAAGAGAGAACCTTCTCTCCAAGGAAATGAAGGTTCTGAGCGTAGATGGTTAGGATGCAGGTATTTGGCACTTACCTGCTCCTGTAAGAGTATAAGTGAAAATAGACCAAAACAGGAAACAGCAGGAACAAGGTGCAGAAAGAAAGTGCCTGAGGAAGATAACTTGACAAGCTTAGTTTATGGCTGTTTATTGTTGGAACAACAAACACACCGCAAGCCAGCCTGTACCCTGATTGTGGCTTGAGGGGCCAACCAAGGTGCAGTCTTTAGTCACAGTAGATGCTGTGGTGCGGGGGACGTGGGTGACCCCAAGTCTGCGAATACTTGGACTCATAATGGCGAATGGCTTGGCTAGCAAGGTAGCCAAGAACAGTGGTGGTGTCGTTAGTTGTGAGACAGCTATTGGGCTAATCCAAAGACGTAGCTGGCGGAAGGCAAGCAAAGGCTTGAATGTGAATATGCTGACGGAAGCGATTCGTCTGGCAACAGGATGCTAGCGGTGTCGGAGCGCGTCTGGGCAGAGTTACATTCTGCGAGAGAACTGCGCGAGTTGGCCTCAAACTGAGGACTGCGAGTCCTATATATACACGGTCCACAGGTTCAGCACGGGGGGCACAGGGGTAGCGGCGTAATAGAGAGGAGAGAGAAGAGAAGCGAAGGTGGCGGGGATAGTGGCTCGCTTCCCCTAAGTTGCCTGGCCGGAGGGGTAAGCAGGCCTTCTGCATTGAGCGGGCTGCGAGCTGACAGGAAGCAAGCGCTGCACTTCTGTTACCTCAGGCGATGCGCTCTGTGGCATGTGGCAGCTACATCTCTTCTCGGAGGGGGCCATGGCTGTGGCGGAGACTAGAGCAGATTATGACGTCGCCCACGTGAATCAATGTTTATAATAATTAAGCCTACTAGTAGTTATGTGTTAAATGAAGGTTAAATAACAATAGCAGTACAAATAACTTTCACGATCAATGTTTTGTTTATGACCTTGAACAGATTATAGATTTCTGTCACCACCTTCAGCGACAGTGTTGATTACTCAATTACGCCATCATATGACAAATGCTGGAGCCAGTTTGGAATGCCACGTACACAATGGTTTTATGCATCATTTTTGTATGATCCGAGCTATGGGGACTTATCCTTCAACGTCCGTGCTTTCCAATTTGCAATATATATTAAGCTATCGTCCTCAATAACACTTGGCTGCTCAGTTATAACTTCTTTCGAAGTCAGTAATGAAGGCGAGAGCTGTATGTTACTATCTGGTCGCGAGAAAACATCTTCATCCTGGTCACTCCACTACTCCCGTTATACCAATGTGGCTCAGGCACGGGAGGAGTAGTTGTCGAACACAAATCGCTGTACAAGTTTATTGCAAGTTGATCATTTTTGCCTAGTTTGTATAGCACTGAGTGCACAGAGATCATGGTAAGAGCTTATTTCTGAGTTTATCATGAAAAANATTTTTGCCTAGTTTGTATAGCACTGAGTGCACAGAGATCATGGTAAGAGCTTATTTCTGAGTTTATCATGAAAAACAGAGAATCAGTAGCGTCCTGGTCACAAGGCTCCCATCGAGCAAAATGAACCCAGTATCTGAAAATCAATTTCTGATCAGTTTCAGTAGATGTGGAATGTCCACAAAAACATCAATGTTTTTGCCACTCACTGGATGTTTAAGAACTGTGTTTTTAACATCAAGTTCAGTTCAGTCCGCAAACCTATGTTACCAACCCCACAGTCACTAACACACACACACATCATAGCCTATTTTGCTCAGTTCTGTTATTAATTACAGTNGCAGAGAATCAGTAGCGTCCTGGTCACAAGGCTCCCATCGAGCAAAATGAACCCAGTATCTGAAAATCAATTTCTGATCAGTTTCAGTAGATGTGGAATGTCCACAAAAACATCAATGTTTTTACCACTCACTGGATGTTTAAGAACTGTGTTTTTAACATCAAGTTCAGTTCAGTCCGCAAACCTATGTTACCAACCCCACAGTCACTAACACACACACACATCATAGCCTATTTTGCTCAGTTCTGTTATTAATTACAGTTATTTTGCTGATGTAATCATCTTGTCAAAGTCCACAAACACTGGTTGTTTCCTTTTAGCAAATAAACGTATGTTTGGGGTGGGGTTGAGGTGGTGTGGGTAAGTGGTGGTTGGTTTAATTTATGTTTACTTTCTACTGTCTTCTCATTGTGGCTGATGATGCAACAACTTTTGCAAATATTGAGCCACTCAGCTGCAGCAATCATTTTTTTAACCCATTCTTGGACATTTTGGGGGGTTTTGGAGGAATAAAGGGACATTTTTACAGTGAAATGGGTATTTTCGAAAGGCAAATAGGTTTTTTTGATGGGGAAATGGGGAATTTTGGCCATTGGGAATGACAAAATCCAACATGGTGAGCGATTTCAGGCTCAATCCCTGCATCTTTTGATCGCCTCTGACTCTATTGATCCATGTCCCCAAAGGAACTTTTATACACTACTTTTATGTTCTGTCTTACCAGGAGTAATTTGTCTTTTTCACATTAAATTATCGGCACGCAATGTGAACAAAGATGTCACTAAGCTCATATCTCCAGACTATAAAACGCAGTATACACATAATAATGAAATAGAAATAACTATTTTATTGTATTATTATTTTAATAATATACCCACCAATCAACACAAATTACTACAATATCCCATTGTATTTTGTGATAAATATTATTAGTTTAATAATATACCTACCAATTGACACATTATTATAATATCCCAGTGTATTTTTGTTAGTTGACAATGAAAATTCTTGCATTGCCTTAATTATGGAGTTCGGTAAATATTATTTACCCGTTAAATTGAAGTAATTAAACTTGCTTTAATAAATTTCTTTTCTGGTGGATTAGGTGGCAACACTGTTTTTTTGATAAAACAGATTAGTGATATTTCCCTTCAAAACTAGTAAAAGTGTGTTTGTTTGTCTGTTTTCATATTACCATCATGTTACTTTCAACATAAATCTTACCTTTAATTGAAAATTTTTTTATTTCCACTGCCCTAACTCTAAAAAATTTTGTATTCAATATTTTACACATTTGAAAAGTGTGTGTCTAGTAAAATTTACAAAATGTATGTTGACATTGATGACAGTGAATAATGCTAAAGTTAATGTGCTAAAATTGATTAAATATTGTTATTTTAGGGGAAGGTTTCAGTTTGGCAAGAACTTCTTAAGAAGCTTATGGGTTGCAGCAATTTTACTTTGGCAGCCATTGTGCGCATGCTTGATTCGAAGATGCCACCTGAGAACCCACAGTGGGCAGAAGAGACCACAAATTCTCTATTAGAAAAAGTTAAAGTAAGTTTGATATTTCCATAGTACTCTCAATTATTTACTTTTATAATACTGTATTAGAGGTTAATACGTGCAACTATGTTGTGCAGTTTTGCTGTAAAGTTGTTGCTTTTGCACAGCAAAAAAGTACTTTTTTAAAGCAATTTCTTCCTGAAGAACTTACTGTGGCTGTAATATCTCGATGAACAATAGGTACTGTGTAAGTGAATTAGTTAGTTCCATACCTTGGAGCCACTGTGTCAGAAGGAAGTACCAAACGTTCCTTTTGAAGAAAAACAGTAAATCACAAGAGTTTAGAACTTATTTATAGACCACAATGTGGGAAGGGAGGAAAATATATTCCTTTTCTGGTACAAGATGTATTTCTGTTAAATGTAACTGTTTCTGTGTATAATTTACATATATAAAAAATTTCCACACTTAATTTTTACAGTGGATAATGATTTGGAACTACATACGTCAAGTTGTGCAGTTCTTGGAAATAATGTGGTGTATAAATAATATGTTTTCAGTGTTAAGATCAGTGACCAGGTTCTGAAATGTATTGAGACTGACAACCAGAGTGGCTGGAGGGGTCAAACGTACCTCATCCGTACAACACTACTTTTACATTTACTCCCCCACCCCCCGTGCGCCCTCTTGTCATAATTTTGGCCTTTGGTAAAATAAAAATAATATCTTCTTTCAGGCAACACGTTTACTAAAGCCAATATGGATTCACAAATTAATATCACACAATTCTTAGCCTTTTACACGAATTAAGCAAACAAGGGAGCCTCAGCCTGCAAGTGGTGCATTTAAATGTAGCTGGCTTTTCACTGTTATTTGTATTACATGCACACATAATGTAAGTGACTGCCCTCAATTTGTCACGGGCATGATTATAGAGGTGACATAACAGTATCTGTAAATCCGGTGAACGCAGGAAACACTCAAAACATCAAAACATAGACAGGAATCACAGGATGCTGACTCCAATTTGATTACTCCACCAGTATTGCTGCGTGGCCTCCACACCATGCCTTGACCATGCACCCACACTGGCCGACCACCCTGAAACACTGCAGTATGTCTTCTCTTCTGTCGTCATCATGAAGCTCTAACTCGGCACCAGAAGCAAACACCTATGTCATGACATTGACCATTCCTAGTTCCCAACGTCTGATATAGTGAGTACACACATGATTCAAAATTAACGCTGGAGTCATGTACATAACAGCCACATCATATTGGTTGTTTGATTCTAGAACGGGTTGCTAGTAATTCAATTTCTTCGTATCATAATTAATCATGTATTCCACTGCACACATACCCGCGTTTAACTAGCGTAGGGACTGCTGCTGTAAACAACAGCTCTGTCATTACTATCACGGATAACAGTCCGGAACAGGCGGCACATGCTGCTGTACAAAAACTAAATTCAATTGCATCAGCCATTCAGCTTTGTGCTCATGCTTAGTCCAAGTTACTGCTCGGTAAGCACTCTTGAGTTCTTTAACGACCCAGCGACGACCCGCTCCATCTCACAACTTAGCTCATACTCAGCACCAGAAGTAAGCAAGATCAGGCGGCAACTCCCAGCACTACAAAGGCGTTAAAAGAAATGATAAAAATAAAATAACAAACACTAATAAAGCATATAGTTATATTTAAAAATTAAACCGAGATAAATAATAGATTAAACATAACACAGCTGGCTCGTGTTAAATCACCTTACTTACAAAGACAACACATATAATAGAAAACAGGTATTGCCACCTCTGCAAAACGTCACCAGGCATCACAGTATAAGACCTTGTGATGACGCAATCATCACAGTATAAAACTTTCTTTCATGGATTTCAAATGGTAGTTACTTCTAATTTTTATGGTTTTTCTTTTAATTCTTCTTCTTCTTCTCCTCCTCCTTCTCCTTCTCCTGGTGTCTCCACTTTTGCCCCAGATTATTTTTGGTAAACAAGGGTAATTTTTTAAAGNCTCCTCCTTCTCCTTCTCCTGGTGTCTCCACTTTTGCCCCAGATTATTTTTGGTAAACAAGGGTAATTTTTTAAAGCAATTTCAACCTGAAGAATTTACTGTGGCTGTAATATCTTGATGAACATTAGGTACTGTGTAAGTGAGTTAGTTAAGTGATTTAGTTAGTTTCAAGCCTTGGAGCCAATACCTCAGAGCAGAAAGTACGAAACGTTCCTTTTTAAGCAAAACAGCAAATCACATGAGTTCAGAACTTATTTATCGACCACAATGTAGGAAGGGAGGAAAATATGTTGCTATTCTGGTACAAGATGTATTTCTGTTAACTGTAATCGTTCGTGTTTATAATTTACATATATAAAAACTTTACATGCTTAATTTTTACAGTAGATGATGATTCGGAACTACAGTAGAGACTCAAATTTACGAGTACTGGGTTTAATGAGGCAGCGATTTTGCGATGCCATTCTCAGGAACTGTCAAAATATAATTTTTTTTCTCTGTTGTTGTGGTTTTTTTTTTTTTTTTTTTTTTTTTTACAAATGTTATCTGTTTGTTAAATTAATGAAAAAGGGTTGTGTCTATCTTTTTATCAAGGATTAATAATATGTGTGTCATTGTTTTGATTTATAAACTGTATTTTGTATTTATTGATCCCTTGGGGCTGCCCCTCCAGGCAAGCTCACGCCATGTTAAAATGGCATTGAGCACGTAAGGAGGCGGACTTCTGTTCTCCACCGTTCCCGGATCTGCAACTTTTTCACAACTAATCATGTACTTTTCCATGGTCAGTAATATTTTTGCATCAAAACTTTTCTTGTTTTTATTTTTCATCTGGGAACAGTTTTGTCTCCACCCCCATTGACTTGTGCACCAGGGATTTAAGTGTACTGTAATTATTGTTGTAGATGGCCACATGACTACTTTTGTTCTGGGTACGCCGCACATATGGGTATTTGAATGATCTACGCTGCCAAAATTAATTTTTTTGCTTAGATTAGTTTTAGATGATATAATATAAATGATACAAAAACAATGGTTTTGTTAAATATATATATTTGTTTTAAGAAAAACAAAGTTTAGGATAGGAAAATAAATTTTAAAAAACTATTCTTCAGAAATATGGTCCTCTTCGCTTTCTGATGGAAGAAACGTTCGGTTTGGCTGTGCTGGCAGAAGCATGTCAATAGTTTCAGGAAGAAACAACATGAATTTCCTTTTTTTAAAAGTCCTTATACTACTGAGCAAGCGATCTGAGCTTAAGAGTAGTCTGTTGAAAATGTCTCTATTACAGGACTCTCTAGAAAATTTTCTTGAAAAGTGTTGCCGATATGTCCTAAAATGCTTGTTACGCGCCTCTGCTGCCTCCTCAGAAAGTTGACAGATTAGGAGGAATGCGTTTTTTATTACGACTGCTCCGTGAATCAGTATCNTGCGTTTTTTATTACGACTGCTCCGTGAATCAGTATCGTGTGCATAGTCGGTGTCATTGGATGCCAAGGGTACAATTCTACATATAAACGAGCAGTATCTAGTGCATATTTGTCGTATTTTTCCACATCTATCAAGTATCCACTTGAAATAGTTTCCAGTATGACTTTCAACCCATAAATTAAGTCGTAACTGATGCCTGTAATAGTGATGGCCCGATACTGAAAAAACCAGATACCGATGAAGGCTCCGATATTTAGGATTTTACCGATCCGATACCTGTAAATACGATATTTTCATTTATCATACTGTAAGCAGACATTTGTCACTAAAGTGTTTGAGAGAAAACTGCTGCCTTGAAAAGTTTTTTTTGCAATAAGCTAAACTGACTTACTGTTAAGTGAGATTTACTTTATGCCCGGTACATCAAAGCATAAAAAAAGTAGTTTAACATTATACATAATTATATCTCACTACAACATATTACAAAACTAAGTTAAAGTTTGCAAAAAGGTCGCTAGTCTACAAAAAATATGTAAAAAGACAGGAATGAAAACTAAGCTAACAAGCCACGATCATTTTGTTTACTTTGAGAAACGTACGTCAAACATAAGACTGCTTTACCAAAAATAAAAATGTAATCTGTGAAGCGAAAAATAATGATGGGCATGTACATTCTAATTTGTTTTTATCGTAAGGAATTTTTTTTTTTAATTAAAAAAAAAATGTATTATTGCATATTGATATTTCCAATTATTTTGTTCTTTTTAGTCGTATTGCTGCAGCCTGATGTTAAGAGTTGGGAAAATTAAGTGTGCAGTAGAGGAGAGAAAATACTTGAGGTTAGAATGGCCATTACCGATGTGCCGATATTTTAGTGCCGATCTCCGATAATGGTAAATGTACTGATAATACCGATATCCGATACCGGATATCGGGTATCGGGCCATCACTAGCCTGTAATCTCTGAAGCTAATTTCAAATGTTCCTTCTAACCACAAGTGATTGTTTTTGAGAAANGTTCTTTTTAGTCGTATTGCTGCAGCCTGATGTTAAGAGTTGGGAAAATTAAGTGTGCAGTAGAGGAGAGAAAATGCTTGAGGTTAGAATGGCCATTACCGATGTGCCGATATTTTAGTGCCGATCTCCGATAATGGTAAATGTGCTGATAATACCGATATCCGATACCGGATATCGGGTATTGGGCCATCACTAGCCTGTAATCTCTGAAGCTAATTTCAAATGTTCCTTCTAACCACAAGTGATTGTTTTTGAGAAANGGGCCATCACTAGCCTGTAATCTCTGAAGCTAATTTCAAATGTTCCTTCTAACCACAAGTGATTGTTTTTGAGAAAAACATCTTCCATTTTATGGGTTTTTGTCAATCTTTGTTTCATTTCTGATTTGAAATGTGCAAAACTGAGCTTAAATTTTTTGGATTTTTCAGTGAACTCCGCATCCGCCATAAGTAGGTCTTTACAAAATATTAAGTTTTTGTTCCAAATTTGGCATATTTTCATTTTTCGTGAGGTCAAATAAGTATTTGAGGGTCACTATCCTTACTCCCGAAGTACCCATTGAGCCTGAAACAAACAAAAGGTTGCTTTGTAATACATGAAACTTAATTTATATGTTTAGCCTTTTTTGCCGGAAAAAGATCAAGGTACTGAGATTTCCCACATCCGCGCTTTTCCGCTGCAATTTTTTTGATTATCTACTAGTCAAAACTCTAAAGTATTAAGATCAATAAGAACGGATACCGGATCTAACCCGATACTAGAACTAATATCTTCATGAACATAAATTTCTTTGAAAAATCATCCTTATTGTGAATTATACATTTAAATCATCAAAAGTATACTTTTATAGAATAATATAAAAAAGTGATATTGCAGTAGAATAGACAATTACCTGTAGAATCAGGATCCATCACTTTTCCGCACAAGATTAACTTAGAAAAATTATTATTCACTTCAAAACTTCATGTTTTCACAAAATCGCCGAGAACAGACACGTACGTTAGGTTCGATGATCAAATTCCGACTGACGCTGACAGCGCGGCGTGCACGGAAAAAGGGCAGGAGGTGCTGGGTATTGTTCTCTGAAATGTCCTCTGACACTGGTAGTTGATTTTAGGTTGTTTTTTTTTTTNGGGCAGGAGGTGCTGGGTATTGTTCTCTGAAATGTCCTCTGACACTGGTAGTTGATTTTAGGTTGTTTTTTTTTTTTCAATTTAGTTAAATTGACTTTTGGCCGCATAGATTGTTCAAATACCCGTATGTGTGCTGGTGACATNTTTTTTTTTTCAATTTAGTTAAATTGACTTTTGGCCGCATAGATTGTTCAAATACCCGTATGTGTGCTGGTGACATGCGAAATGTGTCACAAGAATGGAAGTGCCTCAAACAAGGGTTTTGTTTCATGAGTAAAATCACGTAACTTTAACATCAGTGTTTTTATTTCATGACCGGTTGCTTCACAACTGCATTAGCTGCCTCTTGTGTGAAACCTAACTATGTAAGTTACTGCAGGCGTAGCATAATGCTGTATTACTGTGTTCTTGGGTGTGTGAGATGGCCTGCCTGCTTTACTGGTGTTCTGAGAGGGCTAACACTCAGTAGGTAGGCATAATTGGATTACTCAAGCAATTTTCATCAATAACAGTACAACAGGGGGGGATACCAGGAGCTGCCACAAGGGCCGACGGTCCACTCCCAATCTCTCTCATGCTCTACAGTGGCTGGTGCCCTTTTATCATTCCTTTTAATGTAGCTGAAAACCTGGAGCATGTAAGTCTGAATACCTTCACCCCACTCCTAAGACCACAACACCCCCTCCAGTAGGACTCTTCTGTGTGGCTAAAATTCCTTTAACTTTTCCTGACTGTTTATGTAAGACATAGTCCTGCCTTTTATGTCTGACCTGAGGGTAATCCTCTCCTTGTTGTTGCAAGTGCAATTTTGTGTGTGAAAATTTCTTGTACAAAACATGTATCTTTTTCTGCCAACACTTCAAAATCCTGGCATTTTCCTGCTCCTCTAAATCCAAATTTTCACGCCGTAAGGGAGTGGTGCCAGTTCCAGATTGTGAAATACCATGTCAGCATGGGAAATAAAACTTTCAACATGGCGACTGCCAGCCACACAACCACTACGCCAAACAACACAACGGGACAGATCACTCTCATTTTGTGGGAGCGCCATCAACACTCCTCTCTCTCATCCCGCCTGGCAAGACAGGGAAGTGATAGCTGTCAGCACGCACATGGGTGTGTGTGTGGGTGTATGCATGCCTTCTAGCATGCGTGTGCGTGCGTGCATGCATGCAGGTGTGTGTGTGTATTTGTAGGGCACAATTAAAAAGTCAAGTAAAGAGACACTATGAGTGTGAACACTCAGATGCCCCTACCAGCATTTTAGTGTTTTTGTTTTGTTAAATATAACATTGACCTGTTTTTCATTCAATTTGTTTCACCTCCATTTCATGCCATCCAAGTCAAATGCAGTTGTTTTTCATTCAGGATAATATTGTGTATTTTTTAATGTTTCATGCAAGGGTTTGTGTTTATTAATTGTTTGCAAGCTTTTCAATCATGCAGAAAGTAATGCAGGCAAACTGCATGCCACCATAGTTCGCGCCTCGCGAGCTCGCCAGATTCAGTTGCCATCGAGTGACTCAAGGGGTCGTCACGTTGCGTGTACGCTCCGGGTGAAATCAACTTTGTGCATCGAACCATGTAGTTTTCAAAAGTAACGTCATTTTTGGAACCATTTTTACTAAATTCTCACCCGGAGTCCCCTTCTTACCCAGGCATTGAATCGCCTGGGGAAGAGTAATTTTCACCTATGTTCACAATGGCCATTTCGTGCCTTTTTTTTCCGTATAGCTTATCTGATGGGCCCGTAGGCCAGAGACTGCATCAGTTTTCACAAAATGTGATGTTATTGTTGTGCAAGGATGATTACACGGAAGTTTTCATACTTTGTGTCTTTTATTTACTCACCGCCTTAGTATATTTCAGGGTACAGGTCCCCTACAACCTGCCTTCACCTAACCATAAGTCACCATACGTTCAGTATGCTCAACTCAGAGCTTTTTACAGTTAAAGGCATGTGGGTCAGCCTGAATAGGCCCACAATACAACAGACTTAAGTATTGGATGTGAGTAACATCTGATTCTCTTAGTCTGAGGGAGACTCATCACTATTCAATAATTCACAGAGGGACTACGTACGTCCGGGCGAACGGCCTGCCGTACCCTGAGATCATCTTCATTATCAGCAATCATCGACATCATCACCACCACCTGCTGATGCTGTCTGACGCCTAGTCGTGAATCCAACCGTGAAATTCACCTAACACCTTTGTACCGTCCCTCAAAATTTTATTTAACCCAACACCGCACAGCCACTAAGCACCAAACTGTCACCCTTCCATGTGGCGTACCTTTCCCTCGTCATCCCTTTCACGTTTTTTCAATCCAGGAACTTCCTAATTTTCTGATACCTCAACCCCTCTTTGAGCATTTTTTCCACCTATTTCCTCTGACAACATCAAAAGCGCAGTGTGAACAACCTGGGACAACCTTCTAATGCTAGCCAGATCCCAGAACGGCACCCAGAGACACTATGCCACGTGGCTTAAAAGCACGTTAAATCCAGCCTTTGTCATTGTCTACATGATGCAGAGACGTGCAGCAAGTCGGCCATTTTGGGGCGGCAAGGCATCATCACCCCTTGCCCTCCAGCACCGTGAACTATGTAGCGAGAGCAGGCGGGTGCACCTGCGCTCACCCCCTCCCCGCATCAGCACCACAACACCAGCTGGGAGTATCAATTGGCGCAGCGAGTCGTGTGCACAGGCCTGAACCCCCCTCCATCGCTGGTCCGTACACCCCTCCACGCGAGGGGTGGGTCGTGCCCTTGATTCGGCATCCGCGTCACGCCTGACCATGGCTGGCCGAACACATACAGGCGTCCCAACACCCATGTGTTGGCAATGCTTGTGCCCTGTTCTACAGGATGTAGTGGCCAAATATGAGATAGGCACAACATATTGTAAGAGCGCTCGTAAGACCAGCCCAACAAGCAACCGCGCTGTGAACAACCATGAACACATGGACAGCTTCGACATAAAAAACCAAATTGCAAGCCAGTGTAAATTCAAAGTTTCTGACAAAACAAACCAAAATTCAAACATTCATTATCCAGTCAACAAAATTTTGTGCGCCAGCATACTGTGCATTGGCCAAGGTTTACCTACCCTACAGTGTACCTCATGCATACAACATTATCACTAAATGTGCCTGACTGCTACCCAACGCGTGACCGTTCAAAAGAAAAACTTTCAGTGCTCGCAGTATTATCGTAACAACTATCAACCGACACAATGTCACTAATCAGTGTGCCCAGGGGGCGAAAGCACTGACATGTTGAAGTGCAGAGTGTGTGCCATGTATGTACACAGGCGATGTTTGCAGCCTGGTGAGAGACTGACAATGCAAGACGGCCAATTCACCTGTAGGCAATGCACAGCGACTGCGGACGCATCACCGCACCTGCTACACACAAACGTGGCAGATGTAAATAACGCAGTGCTGCTCGCTCATTCCACACCACACTAGCAGGCCTTGAACTCACGCCTCTCCCACTCCTACCAGCCGTCCCTTTTGCACCACCACTCGTCACCTACTTTTCCAACATTTGATCCCAGTACTACCAACTATGCCTTGTCACTACTGTGAAGATCAACAATACCACTGGCACAGTACGTGCACCAACAACCTGCATCTCCGCTGTGCACAGGCAAACGTGAATGTAAAAAGTGCTGCAAACTACAAGCGGGGGTAAGGGAGTCGGACGTTCTTGTTACCCCAGTTTCAACCAATACTACCAACTTGACACCACAACAAGTACTCATCAACCAGGTCAGTAGCAGCCAATCACAATTCATCTGCATTCTAGTGTTCACAAATAGTAATCATTGCCATGCATTAAAAGACACTGCTGCCTCACATAACTTCATAGAGCCTAGTTTCGTGCACCCTACAGATATCACTCTGGCCGCTAATGTAATTCGCTTAGCTACAAATAAATACACAAGCACTGCACTAGGTCAAGCAACAGTGACAGTTCGCATACGTGACATAGAAACAATAACCACAACAGTTGTTACCCCGGACGACGTTAGGGAAGATGCCATTCTTGGTGTATCGTGGCCTACTGAACAAAATACTGTGGTTGAACCCACGGCACGTCGTATCCATTTCGGCTTGAAGGAGCGACATACAGTTTATAATCTTGACGGGCGACCAGCCAATGTAGTGCCAGCTGTTTCACTAGCAGACTTTTACATCATACCACCCAAACACCAGGCAGCTTTTCAGCGGCTCCTTGACATGCTACGAGACATGTATTCGCAGCGCATGACGCCCTTCGTTGGACCACGGTAGCTGAGCATGCCATGCCACTAGTGCAAAACAAACCCATTTGTACTCCACCACACAGTTATTTACCACACCAAGCACGTATAATGAAACAGTAAATTCACTAAATGTTAAGTGACTGCATCATTGAGTCCACTAACAGTGAATACAACTCTGCAATAACACTAGCACCTAAGAAAGACAGTACATGAAGATTCTATGTTGACTTTCGCCCAGTGAACCAAGTGACGTGCAGTGCATTTCCACCTTACATCGTGTCAGAGACGCCCTCAGTTCGCTGGGGCGCGCCAAGGTAATGTCATCTCTTGACCTCAAGAGTGGGTATTGGCAAGTACCTGTCAAGCTAAAAGACCATGGAAAAACAGCTTTCACGGCCCCTGACGGCCAGTGTTTTCAGTTCTGTGTTATGCCTTTCGGCTTGAAGTGTGCACCTGCCACCTTGCAGTCGATGATGGTGCAAGTACTGGATGAGCTCGTCTGCGATTTCATGCTCGCATACCTGGACGACATCGTTGTCTGGTCTGAAATTTAGGAAGACCACCTGCAACACTTGTCTTTTGTGCTGTAATGATTGGCCATCAACGGACTCACCTGTGCTACCGCAAAATGTCACCTAGCCCAGACCAACATTAACTTTCTGGGTCATGTTGTTGATGCGGAAGGTAACAGACCAAACCCCGAACACCTGCAGTTGATTTATGAGTGCCAACCACCTCGCACGTGCAAGCAGTTGAGAAAGTTCTTCGGTCTCATCAATTGGCACCGGGAATACATCCGAGACTTTGCCGTCATCACCACACCACTCACGGACCTGCTGTCTACACCGCGGCAGTTCCAGTGGGACAGCTCTGCTGACGATGCGTTCCAGAGTATCAAAGCACATTTCCGGGAGTGCCCCACCTTGACGAGGTACAACCCGATGAAACACCTATACCTGCAGACTGATGCAAGTCAAGAAGGACTCAGGGCAGTTCTTTACCGGTGTGGCGACAATGACGAGCTTCATGTCATCAACTACGCCAGTGCCAGGTTCGGACCTACCAAGAGGAGGTACGACGTCAATGAACATGAGTGTTTGGCCGTCGTGTGGTTGGACAAAAAGTTCTGCACGTACCTCGAGTACCAATGCTTTACACTTCGTACAGACAGCCGGTGCTTGGTATGGCTCCACATCATGCGCGAGGCGCGCAGCAAGTTGACTTGCTGGGCATTGCTCCTCCAAACCTACGACTTCGTGGTGGAGCATGTCCCGGGTAGCGAGAACCAACTCGTAGATACTCTGTCAAGGTTGCGATGAGCCGAAGTCTTGCTGCAGGATGACGCAGAATGGGAGGAAATTGTACCCACCAACCACCTCGTGGGAGCCAGTCAGAGAGGTAAGTTTCCAGCTGATCAATGCCAACGATGACGACAACAACACTGTGCATGAACTGTATCGAGCCGTCGTAGATGGGTAGCCGGGATGCGCACTCAGCCGGGAATACCGGGATTGTTGCACAAACGTGACTGTCGAGTGCTGGCGCAAACGTGACTGTCGAGTGCTGGCGTATGTTAAACGGACGGTCGAAGACCTGCACACACAACAACCTCGATGTGTGGTGCCTGTTTGTTCCTCCAAGCGCAAGGGAGAGAATGTTAAAACACGTGCATGACAGCATTGTTTCAGGACACCTGGGGCAGAACAAACAATCAGAAACCTGCGCAAGAATTTTTTCTGGCCCAGCCTAACCAACCACGCACGCAGATATGTGCAACAATGTACCAAATGCAACCAATTCTAAGCACGGTGAGCTGTCGGGGTACAACAACAACAGCCCCGAATGCCCACCAAGCCATTTGAGATGGTGCCCCTCGGCCTCATGGGGCCCTAACCCAGGTCATCCGGAGGTAAGAGGTTCATCGTGATTGTCACTACAACTTCTCCAGGTGGGTTGAGGCGTATCCCGTTAGCAGCGCACGAGCCACGAGTGTCGCCAAGGTCCTGCTGACAGACTTCTTCCCCAGGTGGGGACATCTGCAGAACCTGCTTACCGAGAGCACACAATTCACCGGCAGGAAATGGCGCGAGCTATGTACCCCGTTGGGGAGTGCGACACCTGAAGACGGCAATCTACCACCCTCGTGCCAACCCCACGGAGCGCCGCAACCAGGAGCTGAAGACCTAGCTGCAGCTCCGTGTCGGTGACCAGCACACCACCTGGGCTAACCATCTGCCCGTCGCCCTCTTCACCCTCTGTCGGCGCGTCAACGTAGCAACAGACAAGTCACCCGCTGACATCCTGCTGGGACACAATCTAACTTGGCGCGGAGAATTCAACTGTCCGTAGGCAGCAGACGACGGTGACCCGGCGCCCGACGTGAGGAAGCGCACGAGGAGGTTGTAATGACGCAATATACTTAATTTTTTGGGACTCAAGTGTAGAATTCTTTCGTATGTATGAAACTCGGGAAAGTTTTGTAATATTTTTATTGGGTTTTCAGTTTAAAGCCGTGCTGGCTCGTTTCCCGTGTTTGCTGTTAACGTTTATCAGGAGTCCGGTAGTGTTTCGTTTCAAACTTTAGTTTTTTGGGAAGCGTCATCATTAATTAGATTAGTTCCTTCGGTGCCGTTTTGTTATACGAGAAGTTTATTATCCGGAGG
>NQII01006538.1:99659-112282 GCA_002778355.1 Clitarchus hookeri
GTCACTGCCAGCCCGGGTCGCTACCGTTGGCAGTGGGGTCGGCAAAGCAGCAGCAGGAGCAGTGACGGCGGCAGCGAGGCAGTCAGCTCGCCTCCCCCCTCCCCTCGATGCTCAGGACAGAGACGTCTGCCAGCGCGGGCGTGCCTCACCTGTGGGGGCACCGCCGCGTCCCAGACTACAGCAGGCTGCCTATGCAAGTACCAGCACCAGCAGCAGCCACACCACCACCGTCCAGGCAACTCCAGGGTCTTGGTAATCCAGGTTAAATCCCAGCTGGGTTAAACCCTTGTTTTCACATGAAAGAAACATGGTGGAAATTGCAACTGGCCAGTGTCTTCTTGTGGTACTTTCACTTTCCGCACTGCAGTAAAATTTGTATACATCCTGTAGTATTTTTTACACCTTAACTATGGTCAGTTGTTAACTGTCAATTGCTAATTACCATTTCATCAGACCAAACCTCATATTTCCAAATATGGTCCATTCTGGGTCAACAATGTATGCACAAGCTAAAATTCTTAACAGGATAAACAAGAAACACATAATTTTTTTTATGCTCTTTGTTCCAAGTATTATTTTTTTTTTTAATTTGCAGGCCAAACTGGGCAGTAATGGTGTGTTACTGTATCCCAGTCATCCCTTCCCAGCAGTCTACCACTTTTCCTCTTTTCTGCGACCATACAATTTTGGCTACTGGGCGGTGTTTAATGTTCTGAACCTCCCAGTGACTCAAGTACCAATGGGACTGAATGCAGATGGACTGCCCCTGGGATTGCAGGTTAGTTGATAACTTTGACTGTGTCTTCATCTACAAAGTAATGCTTTTATGGCAAAAGTATTGATGTGAGTAACTTAGCCAGTTTGACTGTATCAGACTTGTCATGAACTTTTAGGGTATGAACAGAATTTTGAAGTACATTACATCAGATGTTGTCATATTTACTACACAGCCAAATGGATTTTGGCTGGCGAGAATTAAGTTTGTTCATAATGAGTGATGTGTGGTGTGTAGAGAGAGAGAGAGAAAGAGTGTGTGTGTTTTGTATGCGCACACATGCAAGTGCAAACACATTTATATGTAATGTTTGCATCACACACACAGATATATTATCTTTTCCTCTGTGTCTGTGTATTTTGTTTAATTTTTGGATATACATTGTGAAGTATGTAAGGGCAATTCTTCATAAAAGTACACCATACAGTTTTCCTTGTGATTGTGTTGTGTGTGCTTCCAGGTTGTGGCTGGGTCTCACCAGGACCATCTATGCCTAGCAGTGGCTAGAGAACTGGAGAGAGCATTTGGAGGATGGGTGCCTCCTTTCAAAAAAAGTTAAAAACAGCAGCAGCCGTGGGGGTGGGATTGGGGAACAAGTAGTTTGAATGTTAATGCAAATGTTGCTGGGTTTTTTTTTGTGAACTTTATGAGGGAAAATTTACTTGCCAATTTACTAATTAAGTAATAATAAATAAATAATTTTTGTTAGACCATGTTTAAAATGGCTGTACTTTCGTAAGTATCGAGTTTTCGAAAATGTAGAAATATTGAAACTATATTATAAAAGACATGACTTTTCTATTTGTAACACAAATTTTATACTTTTTATATGATTGTTGAGGAGATATTAAACCTTGTAATAATAATGTTGTAATGTATTAAAATATCAAAATGTACATTAAAACACTGTCGAGAAGTTTCTGAAGGGACTGGAAATTTTAGGCTTATTAAACAGGAAAAATTTTCAAAGGGTGAAATTGCTTTGGTATTTGTAGACCTGGTTAAAAATTCTGTAAATTTAATAAGCAGGAAAACTTCTTCCCTGGGAACTTTTTGAAACGGTTTTACTGTATACAGAAATTTCTATGTGGTTGTCAGTTCTGATAGGCAAGGAGGGAACTACATTATAAAAAAGTAGCTTTTCTTCTGGTATAACCTTTTGAGCAATATTGTTAGTTAGTACTTTCTTATTATATATCATTGTAATTTGTGGATAAGGAAATTTTATCTGTTTGGTGGTTATTGTTGATAAATACATATATTTGTTTGTATTAAATTATTTTTATTTATATTTTTAGTGTTTTATTAAAAATATTTGTTTTGTACATAAAGTATTAACAATTTTTAATGAACCCATTTATTTGATAAGTATAGACAAACATGTGAGAACAAATATTACGTACTTCCATGTGACAGATTAAACAAATTGACATTGTATTACAGTTTGTTTTGGCAAAACAATGATTACACCCTTATCCAATAAGAACCTATATAAAAACAGCTCAAAATTGTAATATGGGTATTAAATTCTTTTAAGAAGTTTCTGAAGTGGCTGAAAAATGTACGCTTATTAACCAAGAAAACTTATTAAAGAGGTTTAAATTACTTTGTTATTTATAGACCAGGTACAAAAATATGTAAATTTAAGAAGGAAAACTTTTAAAAGGATTTTACTATAATATCTCTAACTGAAGTTGTAATTTACTTGGGTTGGATAAAAAATTAGTGGCAGCACCGCTAACACATCAGATGCACGAGTCACAGAGCCACGAGGATTAGGTTTCCGTTGCTGATAAGAGAAGGTCAGATGAGGAAGTGTGGTGAGTGGGAATGGCTGTGTGTTATTCAGTCAAATACTCTAGTACAGCGAAGTAAACCAATAATATGTTTATGAAACAAGAACATGCTGTTCATGGATCAAAACTTAAATGGTACTTGGTCAGAGTGCACAACATTGTTTTCAGGGATTGTGCGAAGTACTATGTGGTGATGCAGCATTGCAGTATTGTACAGTGACGTGACCGGTGAAAGTGTTTCATGAAGACAGGAATGCCGTTCAGGATCACCCCCATTCAGGATGACCTCTAATGGACAACACAATTCAGCTCCTTGCCTTCCTATTGGATGTCAATCACAGATTAACTATGTATGACATAGTTGCGGAGGTAAGCATATGCCATAAAACAGTGCTCCACATTCTGTATGGCATTCTTTGGTTCTGAAAAATTGCAGCACATTGGATACACTATCAAATCATCATGGTGCAACAACTGCATCACTATACACTTGCTCAAGTATTGCTGAACCGCTACCAGAGGGAGAGTAAAGAGATTATTGGAAGGATCTTAACCATGCACGAAACCTGGGCTTGATTATATGAGCCACGCTTGAAATGGCAATCCAATGAATGGAAGCATCCTGGATCACCTCGTCCAAAGAAAGTGCAGCCTGCACAAGAAGTGAAGGTGATGTTCATTGTAGACACCTGCAAAATACTGGGTTTTAAAATTTGAATAAAATTTTTTATTATTTACAAATTTTTTTATATTTTGAATCAAATTTAAATACAGTTATCAGAATCAATTAAGCATATTAAAAAATGCACTTACCCTATTTGGTAATGTCCACAATCAGCTTTTTGGCATTGAGATCAATGTAATAAACCTAGTTCCCATCTATACTCGTAACCATAAAAATGTTGTGTCCGTTTGTTTGGACGCGTATAACTCCCAAACAAATCAACCAATTTTCATTATGTTTTTTTTATAAACCTTCCTTTTGTTCCCACAAGTGTTTGTACACCTTTCTTTTTTATCTGTATTACGTGCAAAGGTACTAAAATATGCAAAAAGCTCATTTTTACCATACTTTCACGTGAGGAAGCGCCTTTGTTGACAGCTGTCTGTTTGAACATTTCAGTTTGTTCTCAATGTTTTTTTTCGATTCTTAAAAGATTTTAAAAATAAATATACTTCTTTCAATTAATTTCACAGAAATGAATAGAACCAAAATCTTTTATGCTACAGCAACATGTGGCCGGGTAAGCTAGTTAATTATAAACGTTGTGATCAAACAAGTTGTCTGGTATAAAATTGTGCAGGAAACCAAATGCAAAATCGCAGTGTTTTCAAATGTAAAATATCACAACTTTGTAACGAAATTACTGAACATTGATTTCAGTCACACTTTCATTCAAATTAGATATGGTTGGGAATATGCCGCTAGGCTACTGATTACATTATAAAAAGTAGACAGAAGTTTTAAGCACTCCAGGGGGGTACTCGTCTATACACACACAACCAAAAGTCGAACGAAAATATTTTCCACGCGGATGCATGGTCGTGCAACATTTTTATGGTTAGACCAGCTTCATCAGGCGGCGAGCGGTGGCACACTGCAGTCTGATGAGTGGTGGTTGGCAAACAGTGAACCTAGCAGCCAGGAGGTGAACTAGGGGGAGGTGGGAAATTTGAAATGTGATGGAGGGGTTATCTTATTTTTAAGCCAGGTGTCTGTCTGGCTTTGGTGATGTATTGGTGGGCTAGTTCCCAGCGTCGCAGTTCTGCATTATTATTATTATTATTATTAGAATGTGGTAGGGCCCATACCACTCTGGTTGTTTAACAGGAGTCAAAGTTCTGGTTGTGAGATGCTGCATGTGCTGCAACTGGCTTCTCTTGTAAATTTACATTTGCCCCTGCTATGGCTTGTTTGGTGTCCACTCTATGGCCATTCATTCTCTGTCTGAGAATGTTGGTAGTAAGGCCAATGTACTCTGCATTGCAGTAAACATACTGTAGATGGTAGATAAGATTTTCTGTCACACAGTTGTAGCTGGCCTGGATAGGATAAGTCTGATTGGTGAGTCTGCTGTTGAAGGAGGTGGAAGGTTGGTGTGGGAGTGGTGATATTACTGACTGTGTGTGTGTGTGTGTGTGTGTGTGTGTACGTGTACACGCACACACAGCATCCCTCGTGTTAATATCTTTGGCGGAGTACGCCCTTGCGCCTGGTCCACAGTGAAACAATATGGCGGCCCGATGCAGGGTGTGGCAGGAAGTTCAAACTGCATAGAATGACAGGATTTTTGAATGTGGTGTTTGTTCTAATTATGGATTTATATATTATTTACTTTAAACTATTGACATATAAAGGATGTGTATTTATATTGAAAATTAATATATATATCACACATTTTCATATTTTTATATATTTATTTCCACATATATACATACATTTGTATGTCCTATATATGTAAACAGTCAAAAATATATTTTAAAAAAACATATTTTCTCATATGTNAATACATTAAAAAAAAACATATTTTCTCATATGTATATATTGTAGGGAACTGACAAGAAGACAACTCTGTGGAGAGGGATGGTGGTTAGAGCCGCAAAGCCGGATCCTCACTAATGCGCGTGTCCACGGTAACGGTACAGCTACGCTACTAACCACTACAAAAACAGTAGATCATTAGTCGGTTTCGTTAACTGGGTGCGTAGTGTTGTTGCGCTGTCAGCGGTACATGCTGTCAATGTTACGGGAGTGTCTGACAAGTCTTTGAAGAGTGTTACACATCGAGCCCGTGTGGAAAACTGTAAAACAATTCACAGTGAGGCACGAAACTTTATCGGACATATAATTCAATAATGTAATGAGGCACGTGATGGATGAGTGAAACATTCTTTAAATCAAGCCAACCTGTGTTCATCTAATTATGTAGATATTTCTTTTCATACAGTTAGTAGGATCTGCAAAGAAAGTACTACAGCTGTCGATACATCACTGTCAATACCAGGTAAACATTGCTCGTTTTCCGAAGAAAGGAACTTTAAATGTGATGATTTTAATAGGAGGGTAATGTAATTAGGGATCTAATTGAACACATTTATGTAGTTTAGAAGAGAGTACCTACATATCCCAAACTGCAAGAGTGCCATTAAAGACAAAATTGACGTTCCATGGAGAGTGCACACTTTGTGGAGAATTTTGAAGAAATGGGATTTAAGTAAAAAGGTGTGGCAACAAAAGAAAGATTATAATTGAGTGCCCAAATATTGTCCACTGGCGCTGTGAATATTTAAAATCAATGTGACTTTACAGAGAAGAGAAACGACCAATTGTTTACATTGATGAATCGTGGGTGGACAATAATTATACCTTCAACAAATGTTGGCAAAGTTTAGATCAGTTTGGTGTTCTGACCAGTATGAGGTCATCAAACCGCTTAATTATTGTGCACGCTGGAACTCGAGATGGATTTCTGGACGGCACTTTACTAATATTTAAGGCTGGAAAGTCATCTGGAAACTATCATAGTCAGATGAATGCAGAGAATTGTCAAAAGTGGACTAGTAAAATGTTATTACCTAGTCTCCCTGAAAAAAAAAGTGTTGTCGTTTTAGACAATGCTTTGTATCACTGCAAACGACAAAGTATTCTGTCAAGAAGGAAATTGTAAATTGGTTGGAATATAACAACGTAGAATTCTGCAAAAACATAAAGTCTGAATTTTTCAGCCTAATTCAAATTCATAAAGGCAGTGAAAAAACATACCGAATAGATGAGATTTTGGAATCACATGGCCATGACGTAATTAGGTTACCTCCTTATGTGTGCGAACTCACGTGGGCAAAGGCCAAGAGACTTGTATGCGAAAGCAATGTTACAAAAGACTTCAGTCTAGCAAAGTTTGAAGATGTGACAAGAAGAGTGATTTCCTTTCTCAACAAGCAAGGCTAGGAAGGATATTGTTTACATGTTTAAAAAAAAAAGGAACACTACCAGGAGACGGATGGGCGGATGAAAGATGCTATCGACAGCTTTATTATATGTGGGGACAGTGACAGTGACTCCAGTGATTCAAGTGAATCAGAGTTTGCCAGTCCCTTGTCAGACATGGACTGTCATATGCATAGTTGAAGTGAATTTGTGTGTGTTATTTTTGTTTTCATTATTTGTTAACATGTTGACACTACATATATATTATGGTTGGATAAAATTACGAAGGTTTGAAACTGTATATGTACATTCCTTCTTTCTGTTTTTCATCACCATGTAACTCGTGTGTCAGAGTGCCTTTTGTATTATGTATGCACATTTTTAAGTGGTTTTGTTCATTGTTTTACATGTGATTGCAAATATAACTTATTTACATTATTTTATTACTTTTATGTTTTATGTATTAATAATTTGGTTATTCAGATAGGTTATACATACACAACCATCACAATAAAGTGTGAGCAAATGAGACCTTTCACATATTAGATGGTATTATTTTATTCCTAATGTGATGTTTTTAGTGTGTCAGCTTGAAGCCGCCTTTCTGGCTTTAACAATAGTTAATTATAAACCCTAAGTAAATAATGTCTTAGATGCGCTACCAGTCAAGTGTTACAGTGATAAAGAAAATGTTTTCAGAACTGCAGGTACATACACGCAGGCAAGGAAAGGCGGGAAGGGGACTGCACTTGGTGACAAATATATATGTTCTTGATTGTGTTACATAAACTTTGTTAACTCATGGAGGCATGCAGAAAATCACACACTAAATATTTTGACTTCTTAAAACATATAATTGTGTTAGTTATTAGCACACCCTAAAATATTGAACCACTTAAGTTACCAATGTATACAAATATCAACATTTTGACGTGAACCAGGCGTTCACGGTTACCTTTGTGCCCACTGTAACTGCCGCAGTAGTGTCCTCCACTCCAGATGCACCATACTAGCGCACATGTGTGCATGAATGATAGTGTGTTCAGTGTATATCAAGTGTATTTGTCCATGTGTGATAGTGCACCGTGTCATTAATTATTCAGTTTAACAATTTAATCATTATTATTTACCAATATAGTTTCGTCAGTATAGTGCATTAGTGTTTAGTATTTATTCAGTATTGATGTATACCATAATTATCGTGTGTCAAAACAGTCATCACATACATAGCCAGCCAGGGACATGTGACATTTTCAAGTTGGCAAAGCAGTGGCTGCTACGAGTCAAAACTTATATTTAATATTAATATAATGGTGTTTTATTATGTAAATACAAGGGTAATTGTGTTTAATTATGTTTATATAAGGTATATCATGTTTACATCTCATTAGCATTTTAAGTCGCATTTGTTTCATCTCTCCACCACCAGGTGTCGGCCGTGCTTAGGTGGCACGAGCCGATGCATTGCTCAGTACAGTAGGCAACATCGCATCGGCGCGAGCGGACGTGGTAAGGCTCTCATTTCACAAGAACCTCGGTACCAGCCTCTCAGGCTGCAACCTCACTCAGCAATCGCATCATCATATCATTCACGAAGCAACTAGTAATTTTATGTTAAATCTCACCGAGGAGAGAGCAACGTCACGCGCCTTAAGTAATTATAATCCAGCAGTGTGTTTATACGACCACGTGGTCACCACGTGTTTGATCAAAGTGTTCAATAAAATAATTGCATACATAAAACTTGAGTGCGTTATTAATTCAGGGCGCAGCGGCCTTACAGCTCGCAATTTCATAATATCTGACGGTGTATTACCAGAGTACCCCTGGGCCGTCGGCCGAACGACCCAAAATCTCATCATCTCACCACGGAGCTGTGGTGCGCCGGGCAATTCATAATCATTACATTACAGCTCTGGTATACGATCGCGTCAATTTTAACACAAAGTTTTCCTGAGTAAAAAAGATTTTCAGCAGACACAAATATTGAACAATTAACATACTCTAAACATGCTATAATTCTCCAACATTCTTTTTAATCTGTCGCTGAGCTTAGACTATAAGGGAGACTTGGAACGAAAAGACAGACTGATAATGTCTTCTCAGTAACCGTCCTAATGCCCTCCAACTTCAAATCTTCGTGATAAACAAACTGATAATGAAACCAGCAGAAATGTGTTGCAATTCCAAATTTGAAGTTGTGGGATGAATTACTTGTAGAACAGGAGTATTGCACTATTAGCTAAACAAAAAAATATACTGTGAGAATCCTTAAATCTGTTGGCATGGTTGAAAATGTTAACATAAAAATGCTTGAATGCAAAGCATTACCAGGAATATCTTGACACTTTGATGAAGATGAGCTGCCAGCCTATCCTGAAATGAAATAGCATTGATGACCTCAAGCTGGCAAATGCCTAACATAACACAAAGTTTACCTACACTTTCATACTGATTCTGACTCTGTTTCAATAATGGTAGTAGTACTGAATTGATCACATATATATGTATACAATTTGCTTCAAAGATCAGAGTAACATGAATTAAAAATTAAATTTGAAAAGGTCAAAAAATATGAATTAAATTAAATTTTCTAAACGCTTAAAGAATTAAATATCAAAACTTAACCAATGTAACATACAAAACAGTTTATGTTAATCTTTGTTGTAGCTGGTGTCACTAATCTCTGCTTGCAATCAAAGATATATTTGCTCTGTTAAATAAATTCATACATAATAAATGGTTTTTAATATTCTTAACATACAAATTTAATTACAAGAAATTGTGATGAGGGTACTTGGCATTGTACACATTCCTCCCCCCCCCCCCCNTCAACTTTTTTATTTACAAATGTTTTAAAGCAATTTTTAATATACTTGGAGGTTACTGTATGTGATCTTGTTGGATATGTCTAGCTAAGTAAAAACTTAGTTCTTGAAAGTAACTGCACAAATTAGTGACGTACATAACTATTATTTAGTTTTTACATAGGTATTCTCAAAGTTTTCTCAGCAAACTTAGAATACAAAATATATTGCAAAATGGCACTACAGTTTGTAGACGACTGTGTAGGGAACAATGGATGGATGGATAATATTTGATTTATGTATCCATTTACATTTAGCTGTAATTCTGTAAATGTTAATAATTAATTTTTGTATATCTGTTATTTACAACATAAGTTATGTGATCGCAAATGTGTATGTTTTTAGAATGCTTGACACAATGTTACTGCAAAAAATAATGCTCCACAAACATGCAATACAACTGTTAAGTTTATTATAAACAGCTGATAATTTCAATATACTGTTTAATTTTATTTTCTAAATTAAGACGGAACATACAGATGCAAAAGCAACAACGAACTTTATACCAAAGTAGAACCAATTACAGAGAACATTAGAAAAAAACGGCTAAAATTCTATGGCCACCTACAACGAATGGACAATTACAGACTAACCAAAAAGATTTTCGATCACAACAACAGTCTAAAAACACCCACCAATTGGCTACAAGAAGTCAGAAACGACCTAAAATCACTTTCAATTACAGAAGAAAACACGAGAGACCGTGAAACCTTCAGAAGATTGGTCGACACTGCAAAATTTGAACCCAAAATCAGAAGGAAAAACAACTACACATTCACGGAGGAAAGAAAACAAAGACAGTCACAACTCATGAAGGAATATTGGGCAGCAAGAAAACTCAGCCAAAATGGTTCCAAGCGCTCTTAAATAGGGCAAATTCAAATTAAAAAAAAAAAAAAAAAAAATTGAAAAAAATGTGGGAAATATGAAGAACTGTGACACAGGTGACAGCAGTATGAACTTTGTACATTTGGCTTTTGTAAAACTTACTGTGTTAGGAAAACCCCATTGCCTTGTAATTTGTTCAGTGGATGTTAAAAAGATTGATAACACACCAGGTGTTAAGATGTGTTGTTTACATATTCTGACATGTTTCTTTACATCCTATAAAGAAAAAATTGCAAATAGTGCAGTCATTTCAATACATTTTAGTGTTAATAATTTAAATGCAGATTTTGGGGAGTGCGGATCACAGTGTGCATTCATGGAATTCAAATTTCGTCTTGTAAAGTGCTACATTAAAATAGTGTGTTGAAGTTTGAACTTGTTGGGAGTTGAGAAGTATAAATTTGAGTGTGGACATGCCTAACTATTTGAGTTATGACCTATGTTTGGCCTTCACTTTGTTAACGGTTATTTAATTGGCAATGGACAGAAGTTATTTTCCATCATGACAATCCTTAAGAACAGATAACCATTGTAAGTAATAAAACAAGGTGTTGTGTAATGTTTAGAACAAATTTTAGCTAGGCACGTAAAGGAGGGCACACAATTTGCCTGCTTTGTACATATCTGGTAACATAGTGGTTTCACTTTATAGAGCAATTTGCAGATATGTTTTAACATTTTTAGTACATTTCTGCATTTTTGTGGTGGATGTCTACAAATTCAGCTGAGTAAAATTCCCCGACTTGTCCTTGTTTTCCAGACCTTTCTTCTTGAGCTCTGGCTATATTGGTCCTATTGTTTATAGCAGTGCACATGTATGCATGTATGTGAGCTCATTTTAAAATTGTCAAAAACAACATGGAAAAAATTGCACATACTTTTCAGAAAACAATACCATAAATTTCCAATCAAACAATGTGTTCTGTTCGCTGTCCCAAAATTTATTAACACATGATATGAATTTCAAACAAACGACGATGTTGTAACTTCAAATAAAAGTTGATTAAAACTATATATTGTTAAATTAATAAAGCAATGATTTACTTAATTCATAACTTCAACAAATAAATATGTAATAATTTTAGTAGACAAAATTGTGTCATGTTACCACTGGAAAAATCTGCAAATTCGAACATATGTCATTTTACGCACATTCCAATTTAAATGAAAAAAAAAGAATACTATTATAAAAAAGATATTCATCTAAATCTTAATATCCTTTAAATGTAATTGCTTTCTTTAAAGAAGTATTACTGCAAGAACACGCTTCAGCAGGGGAGTAAGTGTATAGCTTGGTATCTCTGAACAGCAGTGAGTGCAGATGGATGTCTTACATGGTCATGACAAAGCACCTAGTTTGTTTATGTGGAATTTTGCCGTTTAGCCTAATCCAGTATCACAGTGTGTTTCTTTCAGTTGTTATGCCCCTACCGCCATACCAATGTTAACAATCAGTTGTTTGCTTGCAAGTTTCATGTGTTATGTACCTTGTTGACCATGGTTTTTCTGTCATAAAAATGACTATCAATGGGTACAGGTTTATGTGGATCTCATTGAATCACAACCTGAAGAACAGTCTCATTTAAAATACATTTCTAAGTTATTTCTTTTATCGGTTTTATTTTAACATGCCCATGCAGCCACTGAAGCCAACTCAGAGCAATCAAATAAACCCCAATGATAATAAATGGAGTAATTAATAAAGATATGTTCTCCATGAAATAAATGGCATTATGTAATTCAACGGATCAGATTTTTTTTTTTTCGAAGGTGTGGAAGGCCAAACCCACAAACTTAAAACCCTGCAAATGTGGATGTATTCTTCCAAGTGAAACCAATATAGATGAAGAGGAAGTGTGACTTTCAAAAGAACATCAATTTTCTGTATTACTGTGCCACCAAAAATCAAAACCAGTTTTGTTTATGCTGATTAATGGCACCAGTTCCAAGCACTGCTATTTGTGTCATAAAACAATTTGAGAAACACTAGAATTTTTTAAAGTGTTCAAATATGTACAAATCATTAGTCATAATTCTTGTGGACATATCAAAATCAACATAATTCATATTATTGACCTCCAAAAGCTCATTAAATATAACCTAAACAAACCACTTAACGATCCTATTTTATATTGTGAAATCTCCTTTCAATCTTCATACATGCAATTGGAAAATGATGAAAGTAACTGTAGTGACATAGTGTCCGTGACAAATCAGCCGGATAGTGGAGCCCAGCAGCAGAATAGCCGGGCGATGGAGTCCAGCGGCAGAATGGCAGGGCAGTGAAGCCCAGCGGCAGAATGGCGGGCGGTGGAGTCAAGCGGCATGATTGCCAGGCGGTGGAGCCAAGCAGCATAATGGCCGGGAGG
>NQII01006539.1:10471-23174 GCA_002778355.1 Clitarchus hookeri
ATATATATATATATATATATATATATATATATATATATATATATATACACGCACACACAACCTGGACGAAGGGAGACTAGCTGTCACTGAGGGGTACACGAGTTGGTAGACACCTGCCGTAGCAGACGATAAGAGTGGCGGTGGGTGACTGTCGAGTGCATGCAGTTCGTTGCATATGTGTGTGCAATTTTTGACCCTACACTCCTTCATGCAACAGTAACTTTGCGACGCACTTGTATGTATATTAATTTTTGTTGTCAGTCTTTGCATGTTCCCGAAATATAAAGGTTTGCGAAAGCTGTTAAACTATGCATATAACAAGGCTTAAGGCCTACTTGTCCTTATCTCCTTGATTGCAACCGGAAGTGATGAGTGTTATATGAATTTGTTGGTCGTAGCTTCGGGGGTGGGAAACGTCGGACAACTATGCATTTAAGAGGACTTAAGGCGTACTTTTCCTTACCACCCTGTTTGTCATCGGAGGTGATGCCTATGATATGAATTTGGTGACTATAGCTTCTGTTGGTGGGAAATGGCAGCCAACTATGCTTAAACGAGGGCTTAGGGCGTACTTGACATACCATCCTCTTAGTTGTCGGCGGCGATGTGTATGTTATAAATTTGTTGACTATAGATTCGGTACACGGGAAATTTTTTTTACGTGACTGATTTTTTATATACAGAATGGTTCCATATCTTCTACACTCGGTTTCCCCGACCCGTCGCGTTTGGCTGACAGTGTTTATTTATATTAATGCGTGCGTGTTTCAATGTAATCTATGACTACGTATATCTTGTTATCGGTGCAATTGTATACCTCCTTTTAATTTTTCATTACATGGCTGGTTGTTAAGTGTTACCCATACTAACGATGACTCGGGCCGCCGGCCTTTGTGGACTGATGTTCGTTTACATTACTATATATGTATTTTACCATTACCCACGTATATGTACATCATGCACGCAGCACATTTGAATATATCTTGTCTTTTCCACATATAGATGTTTGTTGTGTGTTGCCTATGCTAACGTTTATTTATGTATATATTTTCACATTTACATATACAACAACCTGCATGTCGGTGACCGAAGGCAGGCTATCTTTCGCTGAGGGTGACCTGAGTTGGTAGACACCTGCGGTAACAGATGACAAGAGTGGCGGTGGGTGACTGTCGAATGACGGTCGACTATGCTTAAAGTATACTTTAAAGTTCACTTGACTGTATCACCCTGTCCTCCATCAGAGGGGATGTCCATGGTATTAATTTGGTGCCTATAGCTTCGGTGGGTTGATAATGGTAAGTGACTATGCTTACAAGTGGGTTTAGGGCGTACTTGCGCCTGCGGCCCTGTTAGACTTGAGGGCGATGTCTATGTTATGTTTTGGTTGACTATATCTTAAACAGTTCGGAAATATCAGCCATCTATGATAATAAGTTGGCTAAAGACATACTTGAATGTGGTCGTTTTCGTCGTGGGGTTCATGCCTATGTTATGAATTTGGTGAATATATCTTAAACAGTTCTGAAATTTCAACCAACTATGTTTATAAGTGGGCTTAGGACATACTCTATACTGCGGAACTTTTCGTTGTCCGGGTGATACCTATGTTATGAACTTGGTGGCTGTATCGTAAACGGTTCGGAAATTACATCAAATTATGCTTATAAACGACGCGCGTGCGGTATGACCATTGGCAAGCATGCGTGGGCGGGCCTCACTCCAAGTCGGGTGGGTAGAGTGACCGAGCATGAGACTCGTCCCCACTAGGGCGCCAGGTGAAAGGAAACCAGAAGAAATATGAGAAAAACAATGTGGCAGCAGACGATGTGAATGAGGGAACATCCAAGATGAGGGGCTCGGAAGGTAAGNGGGATAGAACGGATGGGAGACAGGAAGGAATATGAGAAAACCCACCAAGGGATAGAACGGACGGGAGTCAGGAAGGAATGAAAAATAAAGGACAGGAGAGAAAATAAAGGTGGCTGGAAAAAATATGAGAAAACTTCCCCGAAGGATATAACGGACAAGAGTTAAGAGACAGACAGGAATGAGGGAGCATGAGAAATAAAAGACAAGAGAGAAATTAAAGGATATCGGGAGGAATATGAGAAAACCCCAAGGGATAGAGCAGGCGGGCGAGAGAGAATGGGCGTGGGGGAGAGAGACTGAAAGGAATGAGAGAAGTTGCATGTCAGGGCAATGAACTCGAACATTCTTCAGACAAGATGAATTATACAAACATGGAATGACACTCCTCCACTCCTCATTCCCAAAAAAAGAGCCATCTAGTCATATTGTAGTCATGCTATTTTCGGACTGAGTGACTCATAAAAAAGTTGGTAAGGAGGGAAATTCAGGAAAGTTTGGACGTTCTTGAGGGAAATTTGGGAAATTATTGCAGTTTTTAAGGGAAAAAAGGGAAATTCATAGGAGGAAAAATTGAAAAAGGGGAAATCCAAGTTTGCCGCCGTATCATACGATCGTCCGATTCCAGCATCCATGTTCGCTTTAACTGGTCATTTCCTCCTACAAAACATTTTTCTCAGTGATACTGAAATCAGAGTTATGAAAGCCGATCTTCTAGTACCGACGAGGACACTGCAGGATGACAAGACTCATCGTTACTTCTTGATTGTAAAGAACATACGCGACAATTTTCAGATATTGACATAAGGCGACTTCTTATCTAAGTCACCGAAATATGACGTTTAAATGACGCTATGTTATTATGCATGCTGAACAAAACTTTTTCGTAATCNTTATCTAAGTCACCGAAATATGACGTTTAAATGACGCTATGTTATTATGCATGCTGAACAAAACTTTTTCGTAATCGTGCAAAACTGCGTGTCGCAGTTCTGCTGTAAACTATGCAGAATTTCCCTCTCGTATAGCTGTCGTTAATTTTGCTGTAATATTACTGGCAACGTGTTTCATTCTCCTGCTTGAGTGGCTTTCAAAGGCGATTTGTTCTCCAACAGATCTTTCTTCTGCGAGCACCGAGTCTTTCTAAGACTTGCGTCCATCCTCTTGCAAAAAGCACAGGATTGTGAAGTCTTAATGTTTACGTAGCTTTCGCGCACTTTTCCTCACAATGAAAATTACCGATGTTGCGCTGAAAATGGAAGACTTTCTGAAGCTAGACATTTTCGTACGATAAAAGAAGTACGCTCCTGTGGTTTTGAGAGAGTATATATTTTCATCGAAAATATATCTTATTGTCATTTGGAACTGCTCGAAATGCTTTCCTCATATGTTTCAATAACCCAAACTTAACCTGTTAGCATTTAGAGATGTATGTATTTGTAAAATTTCGTTAAAAGCAATTCTATGAAATACCAAAACCAGCATAAAATAATTATCCACAAAAAATTGTTACAGAAAAATTTGAGTTTATCTTTAAAACTTGCACCAAAAAGTAACTTATTCGTTATCTAACCACAAAATTTTATTTCAGTTAAAATGAATTATAAATTCATATGTCGTGAAACAGATTCTCTTAAATGTTGTAGTTATATTCACCTGCGATTATGGTTTACGCCATAACAACTTTATAATTTTATTTTTCAGCAAAACAATTAACAAAGTTTACTATCATAGTTTCAAAAATATCTGTAAGCCCAAAATATATTTGTAATTTTACTAGTACTACATTTTGGATAACATTTTTATCTAACTAAAATTTGTTTCCATAATACGAAACAAGACATTTTGTTGAAAATACGTAAAATACTTTCTCTACTTTTATGGATCTTTCATATTTAAAATAATTCTGCTAATACATACCGTAGTTTTCGTCCCCACTGTATTCGTATTCCAAATACGGTGTAACAAATTTCATACGCCAACCGTATGAAGGGAAAATAAATATATTCCTCCATCAACAGTGGACTAAGTTTGTTTACTTNTTTGTTTCCATAATACGAAACAAGACATTTTGTTGAAAATACGTAAAATACTTTCTCTACTTTTATGGATCTTTCTTATTTAAAATAATTCTGCTGATACATACCGTAGTTTTCGTCCCCACTGTATTCGTATTCCAAATACGGTGTAGCAAATTTCATACGCCAACCGTATGAAGGGAAAATAAATATATTCCTCCATCAACAGTGGACTAAGTTTGTTTACTTTCTTGAAAATGTTATCGCAATAATATAAGTATCTGTCAATTTCAGCTGACGTCAATTCCAACTCGCCTTTTTTAATTTTGAGAATGGCTACTTCCGTTGCCGAGTTAGCTAAGGCAGCATCTAAAGATTACGATTTTCTGGGTTTGAATCCCTTGCAACCCATTGACGCAAGTGCCTTTTTCGAAATTAGGACGCCTTTTTCCGTTACGCCTAACGTCATAAAGTGCGGAAAGGGAAGGGAAACGATTAAGCCACACTCAAGCAGTCATTACTTGCCAAAATATTGCGATCTTTGTATCTCAGACATGTTTCCTAAAGAGTTTTTCGTGTAAAATTTGGGGCACCGGGTAAAGTGAATGCAAGTTAAAATATTAACTAATACTTCAGTAAAGCAGCATTTTGTAAGAAANGCAAAACCCAAATTTTGTAAGAAAATGCACTATATCGGTCTGTAAAATGGTACTTACAAAAACTGTCTGATTAATCTTCTGTTTGCTGGCGAATAAATTTAACTCACAGTGAACTATGTGATTAACTTTAAATCAGCATTGGTGAAATTTTGTCATTGTTGAAATCAGTGATTCAAGCTGAATATTTTTCACTGGTTATTAGTTAATCAACTCTTACAGTTTTATTGAGTAACTTCAACTATTTCAGTTACAGAATGTGAACGAAATATGTACACAGTTATTTCCCTTTAAATTTAGAGCTGGTCCTTCAAAGTCACTATCAGATATAAGTTACTATTAATATACTATCTGAACAAATATTCTTTGTAGTCTATTCGCGGTTTCTTAAAACGTTTTGGACCAAACCTTTGAAAGTTCACCCCGTGTATGACGTGTTTATGGTTTCCTATATATGTCGTCTATCACAAGCGTTTTATACTTGTGTTATTATAAAAGTAAGTTATTTTTAGTTAAATTGAACTTTTACTTTTATATTATTTGTTAACTATAATATCTAATTTATAATTAGTATGAACAAAAAAGGGATATATAGATGGGGTGGTAATTCCCTGGTAAGAAGTATGAAAAATTTTATTTAACTGAGTGCGCACGAAAGAGGTGCGCTGTCCCTCTGGTGTAATATTATAGACTGTGTTAGGCTTTGTTTGCATGAGGCGGAGGAATATACTGGAAGTAGAACTTTAGCAGGGTTTCAGAAAAGTGTGAAGTAACCGTGAATTGACTATAACAAAGCAACGTGAGTTTCTACACGCATGAAATGTTCCGTGTAGAGGCGAGAACAACGCCAAAAGAAAAAAGTTAAAAGCTAAATTTATAAAAAAAATTGTTTTGTGCAAAAAACAAAAAAGCAAAAACAAAAAAAAACACAAAAAAAAAAGGTTTTCAGATAATAACGACCAAGGACCCGCCATTAATTTGTTTATCATGCGTGGCGCAGACCTTAAGAAAACTACTGACCTGATTTCGACGACATTCGAATCTGCGTGCTCTTTACTGGGGAACGAAAACCTAGAAGGTTACGTCTTTGCTCGTCGTCTTGTTCCGAGACACTCACTCCGAGGCATCGTCAAGACGTGCCGTTACAATGCCAGCATTCTGTTTCGCTGTCTTCCTTGGTACAAGTCTCTTGAACGAGTCTGAAATCACTTTCAACATGTTCAGGATATTACATTGGTTTTCTCGAGGTGATATTAAATTGCAATCCAATATTAAGTGTGACAATGGAGGAAAATGACTTTTCACTTTCGAATAAAACTTTCTATGTGATTTTTTTTGTAGGTTTTTTTTCTTAGAAATACCCAAATTGAACAACATTAATTAAAACAGTAGATCAAAATTAAAAATAATTATTCATGTNAGGATTTTTTTTGTAGGTTTTTTTTTTCTTAGAAATACCCAAATTGAACAACATTAATTAAAACAGTAGATCAAAATTAAAAATAATTATTCATGTTAGTAGAATGACACGAAGAATATTTCTTTTTGCAATTTTAAGTTCTTAGATAAAATTAAAAAGTCAAAATAACTAGCAGTTAAACCTTACCTCAGTGAAGCAAGCTTTGGATTTCAAAGAAATAGCAAAACGCCACTCACGAGACTTGAAGAAAAATTTTCTTGTAACCAAACTGTGTGTAAAAATTACTACTTAAAATTTTTTAAGACTCGATACTTTAAGTTAAAATTACTACACGAACGTTGATAAACATGATTTTGTATTTTNTAAGACTCGATACTTTAAGTTAAAATTACTACACGAACGTTGATAAACATGATTTTGTATTTTAAATATGTTATCTCAATATCGTGTCACGAAACCATAAAATATTCTTAAAANAACGCCACTCACGAGACTTGAAGAAAAATTTTCTTGTAACCAAACTGTGTGTAAAAATTACTACTTAAAATTTTTGAAGACTCGATACTTTAAGTTAAAATTACTACACGAGCGTTGATAAACATGATTTTGTATTTTAAATATGTTATCTCAATATCGTGTCACGAAACCATAAAATATTCTTAAAATCTCGTAACAAATTACAACACCACAAAAATTGAATTACTAAAATAATAAGGTACTTTTTCCGTGACCCACATATAAGTTATAAATACAAACAGCATATTTTGGCGTTCCCTGAAATAAATACACAAAAACACGATTGTATTGGTATATGCATTTATTTTATATTATATCGTTTACTTTATGACACGTATACCTATTTCACAATGCCCCTAAAATTCATTGAATTGAAGTAGGTCGTTTTCGTGTACACCAAAATTTTATGACCATATAAAGTTATATTTCTCTTTCTTTTCAAACAAAACACAAAAGAGAGGCACGTCGAATACGCCAACTCTGTCAATAACTTGTACAGTTACATTATAGGTTCTATTGGTAATTACACCGTTGGGATAAAATTTGTATATATTATTTACTGCACTGTAATATCGATTACGTGACTAGTAAATTAGTGCCACTTCATTGAAAGCAATTCCAACTAATGCTTTAAAAGATGATAATCCAATACAGAACCGCAAGTGTTTAACCGGACCTATAAGATTCTTCGTATTCAAACAGTTATTTCTAATAATGCATCATGATTTGTCATTTAGAAGTCACATTTTGGCTTTTGAAAAGCCGTAAAGATAGTAAAGAGCTATTTAGTAATTTATAGATTTAATATTTGTGAAGAATTGCGTGCCTACAACTACGTTTATTTTAATGTCAACTTGGAAAGGTACTCCACAGTTATTTTGCCAACGAATTGGTAGAAGTAGTTAAACACATCAACTTGTTATCTAACCCCTTGGCGTATTTTCCCGAATATATTCGTCCACGTGTAACATGTTGCAGAATAGGCGAAATCATGGTCGGTGTTGATCAATTCTAGAAGCTAGCACCACGATATACAGCGCCTTTCCCTGTGAAAAGCTATTGATTGTTATTGACACACCAACTAAGTTATAACTGGATGCTTTTCCCGCCGCGTATTTACTGAAACCCTTACGATATTTTCCAAAATGCCAGTTGGTAAAAATATTTTAAGGTACTTTTCACACCAAAAATTTCNTTTCCAAAATGCCAGTTGGTAAAAATATTTTAAGGTACTTTTCACACCAAAAATTTCCCGTTTTTCAACATCTGAGACGGAAAACTAATGTGTACGTTAAAGGGTTAAGGTTAAATGGTATACTGGTTTCCACCAAAATTATCATTTTTTCTTGTCTTATTTTATTCATAATTAGCGTAATATTATCCTATTTACAAAACTAAAATAATCTCATTGCTTCTTGATCGACGAATACGTACTAGCTGTTAAAGACAAGGCAATTTTAATGACGATATTTCGCTTAAGGATACATTATCGGTTAAAAGAAGAATATATATAGAACTTAGAGAAATACTGCTCAGTCGACTACGGCCAACTACACATTATAATTTTTTACCCTTTTACCTGGCAGAATTTCTGATAGACTACTTAGGTTACCTTTTTTTTATACAAATAAATACAGAAAAATGTAGTATTCTTAAATGGGAAGTAAACTTATTTGATGTAACTTTAGTTAATATAACAATTTTATTTAGTTATAACTACTTTGCTACTAGAACTGCTTAAAATACTTTATTAAACCTGGGATCTGCCATTTTATACCAGATATTACTAAATTAATGTTAATTTTAAATTGAAACACTAATATTTAGGCCCATTTGACTTATAAAGCGTAGTCTGACCACGCCGTCTTGTTGTTGGAAGTAGATATTAAGCAGGCCTTTGATAAGTGCTCAGTTTACCATGAAGAGTGGCGTAAAGAGATTCGGGCGGCTATTAACATCAAGGTATAGAGTGCCGATGAGGTTGAAGCGAATTGAGTAAGTAGCAGCGCCGGAATGCAAGGGCGGGGGAAACGGGAGATCCCCGAGAAGACCCGCCGACCAGCGGCATTGCCCGGCACGATTCCCACATGCGAAAATCCGGGAGCGATCTCGCCGGGAACCAAACCTGGTTCACCTTGGTGGGAGGCAGGTAGTCTAGCCACTACACCACCGCGGCCCCTTGCCGCGAAGAGCCTAAGAGAAGTGGTCGTGGGGGACTCGCCTGTACCTCCTCCCCCACGCATCCAGGGATACGACCCCGGTGTCCGGCTGCTAAATCTCGCAGGCCGACATGTCCGGGGGCTTCCGAGGTTTTTTTTTATCCCCGCAGCGAAATGCCTCCGCACTCGTAGATGGCATCTTCCGCGCCACGCACGTGCTCAGAAGGGCCAGAAGCACCGGGTAATGGGAGTGGCGTGAGCGTAGGAGGGGACAGCCACCCTTCCAACCCCCACCCCGAAGGCAAAGGAGACACGCCACCCCAGGTCACGTGGGACAATAAAACTACTCGCACGCACGCACGCACGCGCGCGCCAAGAACTACTTCCTGAGCGCGGTATCGCGATTTGGTCCGCCTTCTCGTCGCCGCACCTCCCAAGAAACCTCGCCTCTTCAGTGCGAGAAAGGCGTATAATGTAATCCCTCTCTTTCGCAGAGTCCAGTGTTAGGCCGGGAGTACGACGACTTCACGTTTCACGCAACGCGTTGCAAGTAACACGTCCACGTAAGACGTAAGCCAGCTACAGTCCATTCACGGCTACTTCCTTCTTTTCTTAAGCCCTGCAATAGTTCTACTTTCATGATATTCCTCCGCCTAATGCAAACAATGCTTAACCAAGTCCAGAAAATTACTCTAAAGGTACTACATACCGCATTCGCGCGCAATCGGCGTAGTAATATTTCATAAGAACTATTTCTAACTAAGGCATTGCCAACAAACCTGTTTTCTCACTGTCTCACTGCAGTAATTACAAATGAAGTAATATAATTTATAGGTAAACTATAAGAAATAGTTAAATTCAACAAAAGTAAAGGTACTTTTACATTATCAGAGGAATAAAACACTTGTGATAAATAAAATGTTTAGAAAAAAACCAAACATTTACATGATGTGATTTTTCAAAGGTTAGATACAAATGTGCGAAGAAACGACGAATAGACTATCTACCTTGACTGGTGTGTTNCGCACGCACGCGCGCGCCAAGAACTACTTCCTGAGCGCGGTATCGCGATTTGGTCCGCCTTCTCGTCGCCGCACCACCCAAGAAACCTCGCCGCTTCAGTGCGAGAAAGGCGTATAATGTTATCCCTCTCTTTCGCAGAGTCCAGTGTTAAGCCGGGAGTACGACGACTTCACGTTTCACGCAACGCGTTGCAAGTAACACGTCCACGTAAAACGTAAGCCAGCTACAGTCCATTAACGGTTACTTCCTTCTTTTCTTAAGCCCTGCAATAGTTCTACTTTCATGATATTCCTCCGCCTCATGCAAACAATGCTTAACCAAGTCTAGAAAATTACTCTAAAGGTTCTACATATCGCATTCGCGCGCAATCAGCGTAGTAATATTTCATAAGAACTATTTCTAACTAAGGCATTGCCAACGAACCTGTTTTCTCATTGTCTCACTGCAGTAATTACAAATGAAGTAATATAATTTATAGGTAAACTTTAAGAAATAGTTAAATTCAACAAAAGTAAAGGTACTTTTACATTATCAGAGAAATAAAACACTTGTGATAAATAAAATGTTTAGAAAAAAACCAAACATTTACGTGATGTGATTTTTCAAAGGTTAGATACAAATGTGCGAAGAAACGACGAATAGACTATCTACCTTGACTGGTGTGTTTCAATTATAGCTTTTACGATAATTTGACGTTTACGTTAATCCAAAGAGAAGCTTGNGATAGCTTTTACTATAATTTGACGTCTACGTTAACCCAAAGAGAAGATTGTCAGTGTTACACTGAAAAAAAAAAATTTATTAGTAGTTACAAAAATTGTGGTCAATGCTTTCCAAGGTATATTGTTGTAGGTAAAAAAAACAGATTGTGGTGCCCAATAACATGTAGATTGACTGGTACATAAGCTATTTATTGCTTACTAACATATTTGTTTATTGAAAGAACGTTTATTGGCTGTCACCAAATGTTTAGTTGGCAGCAACTGAATTCATGTCATCCACAGTAAAACACTTTTGCTGCGACAGCAAAACTACATCCATTATATTCTGCGCATGCGCTCTGGCATATTCGAAGCGGCCACAACTCGCCATGACGCCATAGTTGTCTATGTTTGGTTACTTATTACTGTGCATCAGGTTAGGAAGTAATTCATGGAGGTTATTCTTAAGTACTTATGGACGGATTATATCATTCCTTTATTCCAAGTAAGTAAATGTTACACGTACATGATTCCAGAAAATTAACTTTCCATGAGGCGAGGTGTGCAAGCCTTGTGTGAGCCACTTATTATATTTCTGTTACACACATATGCTTGCTTAAGACGAGGTAGCGTTGTGGTAACACGCTGAGCTCACAGTTAAGACTTAGGAGGTTCGAATCCCACTCATGACGACTTTGAGTTTGGTGTTTTAAATGTTGCTAGATGATACCTCCGTCCAAAAGCCTAAAAACATATTTGTGAACGTTATAATCAGTATTTCTGTTATCATCGTAACATCTTCGCTGCGACTAACGAACACAATATTGCCTACAGACACAATGAATTTATTGGGGATCACTAACGTAGTTTTGCAGTTCCCACTACATACTGGAATGAAAAAAAAATTTTCTTGGCACCACAAAATCTTTTGTTATGTATATTTTGACAAAATAATATTGTAGTCATTAAAAAAAAATTTTCGTGAACAGAAAACTGTTTTTTTTTTTATTGTGTGTTGCCACTTGTGCTGGTAAAATTTAATTTTATAGTATTGAACAGTTCTGTAATCGTGTTTAAGAGTAGCAGCAACAAAATGTTCTGTATGGTTATTAAAATACTTATTGTTGTGGAGAAAATCCAAATATTTTTTTTTAATTGTTCTGTTGGAGATACTGTCTGCCTTGTAGTAGGAACACGGTGCTGTGCTGTAGCAAACTTGTGAATGGAAGGTAATACAATCATATGCAGGAATACAACAAACAGTTCTGTTGGTATTACTGTCTGCGTTAACAATATTATATGTTACCTACAACACATATAATAGCTGTCACTATTTTTAACGGTATACATGGTTCCCGCAACCATGCGTTTTCCTTAGAGTACGTCCACTATGAATATTTCATGATACAACACTGAAGAGCCAAACAAAATGGTACACCTGCCTGATATCGTGTAGGGCTACCCGAGCACGCAGAAGTGCCACAAGACGACGTGGCATGGACTCGGCTAATGTCTGAAGGTATGCAGGAGGCAATTCACACCATGGATCCTGCAGGGCAGTCCACAAATCCAAACTGCGCCAATTTTAGAAAGGGTTGCACGTCTGTCACGTTTTATGATTCTCGTCAGTTGTCATCTGTCCTGTTCTTTCACGATATTTTTCCGGCCGCAGCGACGTCGAAGATGTGACGTTTTACCGGATTCCCGATATTCACGGTACACTCGTGAAATGGTCATACGCGAACATCCAAATGTTATCGTTACCTCGGAGATGCTATGTCTCATCTCTCGTGTGCCGACTATAACACCACGTTCAAATTCACTTAAATCTTGATAACCTGCCATTGTAGCAGCAGTAACCGATCTAGCTGCCGACCGCATCGCGTTACTCTGATTGTTTTCATACCTCTGTTATTTGCATACGCTCGCCTATACCCGTTTTTTCGGCTCTTCAGTGTACATTCGCGCCTTCGCGGCGTGGCGTTTTCTCTGCCAGGCAGTGCATGATATCCTGTGCATTTCTTTCGGGAAAGCAGGAATCGTCGGAAGGGTTTCTCAGCTGCAGTAAAGTGAGGTTCGCACGCGCGTCAGATGCACGAAGCCGCCCCGGCCCGGAACTTCACGTGCGCCGCGGCGAGTCCGCTCGCGAGGTGAACCAATATAACTTTTTACGGCCGCCATAAAGGCGGAGAATTTCTCCCCTCTCGGCCCCTGCGAACACCCCTTTTGAAGTTTCACCATAGAATATTATCTTCCTGGAGTGATATATACTCGCCGTGGGTGGAGATGGACACACTAGTTTGATCTTGAGGTCGCGAGTTGCAGACCCGAACGAGATCTT
>NQII01006539.1:23226-40075 GCA_002778355.1 Clitarchus hookeri
TCTGATCCCGTATGATCACAGAACAGGTGAATATAGAGAAGATTAATGGAAAAGCCGTTTCTTTGATGCTGGCGTGCCCATTCGCTGATTTGTTGCGTGAAACTCTGATACAAGCATATACCCGGTTTCTTCACACTTTTTTGAATCAAACCTTTGAAAAATCACTCCGTCTATGACGAATTTGGTTATTTCCTTAATATGCCACATATAACAAACGTTTCATAATTCTGTTATCACTAGTATACGTATCATATTTTATTTTAAACTAGACCTTTATTTACATTTTATATAAAAAAAATTTTATTGAGTTTGTAAATTATATGCATAAAACCAGGGAGAAAATAAGTGCGTTGGTAATGCCTAGTAAGAAATAGTTCTCACGCAAAATATTATTAAAGCTAATACACAGGAATGCAGTGCGTTGTACCTTTGGTGTAATTTTTTAGACGTGGTTAGTTTTGTTTGCATGAGGCGGAGGAGTTTCCTGGAAGTAGAACTTTAACAGAACTTCAGAAAAGTTGGAAGTGAAGATGAACGGAGTATATCCAATGGACTCCTGCATGTTGCAAAAGATTTCCCATCGGCCATGCTGCATGCTGGTGAGTAAGTTACCAGGGGATGATTGGTCGACGGCGTTCCGACACGTTGCTACCCGTTGACACAATTTTGCTGGAGTGTGCGGTACCATTGGTTGATTCACTTGTGTCCGCTTAACGACCCCGTGACCGATCTTTACTGCGTAATTTCATCCAGTAAAATACCCTAATTAGTTAGCCGCTCGACGTCACAGGGACAGATCGACTCTAGCCTCACTTTCTGAAGTCCTCTACACCTACGAAGATGCTGCACACCAGTTCAATGGCTTGTGTTTAGTAGACGATGCAGCCATAGATGCACCGGCTACTCTCATCCTTATCGTTTTAGATTATGCATCTCTCTCAAGTTTTCCACTAGGTGAAGCCCTTGTGGATGTTCAGTTGCATATTACTATTTAACACAATACTACCTCAAATATCTGTTCCGCAGCTCGAACGTCGGGAAGTTATATCCATCTGCAGTTTCTGAAGTACAAAAATTCATTTTAATAACCGCAAACGAAAACGTTTATATATATATATATATTGAATTTCTATAAACAACTCTGAAAACAAATCCTGTAGTGGCAAGCGACACGAACTAGAGGGAATTACAAATTAAGGAAAATAATAATGCATAGCAATACAAACGAGAGTGAGATCTATTAAAGGAGATTAAAATCACGCAACCCGCATTGTATAAATTTTAATTTATTGCAATTAAAGCGAACATATGTGATTAACTACAACATTACTTTATACCTGATTTTGTATCAATACCTCGATTACGTTGCGTTGAAACATTATCGAGCGGCCCACATTTAGAACGTGAGAAGTTTAAATACGTTCATTTTCCCTCAGATGTACGGTAATAGTTAGTTCGTATTACGTGTCTTAACCATTTACCCAGTGGAGAAGCGACTAGAGTACTCACCCCTTACCAAAGCGTACCGNTGAGAAGTTTAAATACGTTCATTTTCCCTCAGATGTACGGTAATAGTTAGTTCGTATTACGTGTCTTAACCATTTACCCAGTGGAGAAGCGACTAGAGTACTCACCCCTTACCAAAGCGTACCGGATCCCGTTAAAAAAAAAGACGTTTAAAGTGTTGGGTGGTGTATTTATGACTTTTTCATTGACCAACAGTGTAATGGATCGCTTATTCCCTGGGCTGGGCTTACTGATACGCGATAGCAACGCGGACACGTTGAGATGGAGTGGAGAGATCTCGGCAGCTCTCGACGTCCGAGTCTTGCGAGTCAACGAGGGCGAATTGAGGTGATCATGGAGCAGCGCCGGAATGCAAGGGAAGGGGAAACGGGAGATCCCCGGTTCGCCTAGGTGGAAGACGAGCAGTCTAACTAATTCACCACCACTGCTCTCGTCGACACATTGGAGCCTACGTAAATCTCGAGGAAATAATTCAAACTCTTTTCACCTTGCACACGCATTTATTGAAATCCAGTCGTTCGTAATCGTTGTAATCACAAATGCAGGAACACTAGCTCGGTTTGTCCGTGTATTCCAGCTTAGTGCCATTAGGTTGGTGCATACAACATATAAGAATGACATTACAGTGTTACACGTTCCTTATTGAATGATTCTTGGCCAGTGGGGATACAAGTTGACTGAGTCTCAGTTTTAATGATTCTGTTCTTATGTAGCAGGATATACTATCAATCGCGTCCTTTTAAAAGGTTATGAAAAAAAATATATAAGAAAATTAGTGTTGCCGTGGTGTATTTTTCTCATAGAAGTCTGTAAACTACCAAAATATTACATTTTATCAAGGTAAATTTGGTTTTTAAGCTTTAAAACGTTGGCCGCAATAGAAAAAATATTTTTATCACATTTATTTAACTTGTAGAAATTATCCGTCACTACTTCTTCCTCAGATAATTTTTTGTAGATCGCATTGTTTTTGCAAAATTACACATTAGAGCCAAAATTTTACTTTTTTTTGTAATGTGCAAATAAAACAAATCAAATTATTTGCAGAAAATTTAAAAAGGCCTGCTGCAACATCTTGTCTTTTTTTTTTTTTTTAGGTATTCTTAGCAGAAGTTATTTGAAGAAAATTCAGGAACAGGCAGAAATCGCAAAAAAAAAAAAAAATAAAAAAAAAAATCTTTTTCGATTATAAAAATGTCTTGGGGTAGCTGCAGGTATCATCTTTCAGTGCTAATTATCTCATTTATGAACGGTAAAAAAACTCTTTCTTTGCTGCAACGCATGATTTTTTGCCGCAAAGAAGAAGTTGTTTAAATATGAACCCCTGCAAAGTAGGCTTCCCGCAAACATTCTATCTGTTAGATTTTTATAAAAATTACTGAGATAACCTTGCATCGTCATTACAATAGTTCAGCAGACTTATTTGTGGTAGTGTCAGTTACGATGTAAAGAAAATGTATGTTCTGGTAAACAACCGTGGTTAGTAAATAAGAAAAAAGTTACAAATATTTAAGAGCTATATCCACTATAAAAATAAAAGAAAAACCAGGATGACTCCAAGACTCACACCTGCACACCCTGTGTTACAATATTAATGCCTTAACAATATGACATAACAAGATATAATGTATTACTCAGTTTAAATAACTTTTGATGGGTAGATTTTTTTAGGTAGTAACATAGGCCAGAATATAACGTCACCTTTTTGGAATAATTGAGATTAGTGAGTGAGTGATGAGAAGAGATTTGGGCTGCTATTAACATCGAGGGTCTTGAGAGCCGGAATTGAGATTTGTGACTCGGAGAATCGTTGCTACTTCAGGGTGACATAAAATGTCTGAAGCAGGACTGTGCATTTGCTCAGTTGCAGTTTCACAACTGCAGAATATATTGGTTTGCAATGTCTGCGCAGGGACAACAGTTAGACGTACGTACTGAAAACTACAAAGTACGAAAGAAAAAATTTTACATCGCTAAACCACTATCTTTGGTACGAAGCAATTCTTCGTTACGTTAAACAAAAGCAGCTCAAATATGTTTATTTCTTTCCTATTAAAAGAAGGTAATATTTACATGAAACAAAAGCGTATAAATAAACATTTATTTAAAGCGAAATTTTTTTTGTAGCCTTCTCTTTGAATCATATTACTATTGGGTAACTAACTGTAACTGAAAAACCCCCAAATAAATGATTTTCTTTGCTGTAGATAAAACATTGAATGTATTTTTTATAGTATGTACGTGAGTTAGTTTTCATTATTTGTTAATTTCTAAAACAGTAAAATTGTGATTTTGACATGTATTTATGTGAAAACTATGCTTGCAATTTTTTTCTCGGAAAGAGTAACCATTTATAAAGACAAAAAGTTTAACTGTATGTAATACATATATAAAAAGTAAAAAAAGGTTGGTCTTAGCCAACGTGTTTTAAGAAATATTTTCCAACTTATTTTCCCTGAACCACATTTAACGAGGTCCAAGTGTTTTGAGACCTACCCAAAAAATACCAAGTGCGATCTCTTCCCTTACATTTAATAACGATCAGTATAACAAAAAAAAATTCATTTAAACTACCAGATTTTTATGACAATAAATACTGTTCTTTTTTTAAAATAATTTTTTTAATACTTTAGCAATATAGGAAAAATAACCAATAAGATCTTGAAAAGTATAACTAAAACTTGTAAAGGAGTATGAATGCAAATTATCTATTACGAAAGCCAAAACATGTTACGTTTGGTTCTAAATCTAAACCAATTAATTGTCCGTAGCATCTAATAATTTAGCATAAATCGGCATCCATGCCTAAAGTGTTGCTTGACAGTACGACATAAGGACGAGGTGAGGAAAGCTGGCTTGCACCATATTTATTTTCTTTTCGGTAGTTTACTAACTTTAAGCATACAGTTATGGAAAAGATCGGTTTATCGTTGTCACTGTGTGATATATACATATATATAATCAACGTTACGGACATTATCGATGCGATAGGACTAAATGGACATATTCGATGTGTATGTTGTAATTTCCGCTGATGATCTTAGTGGCGATTATTTTGATAATATTAGNATCCCGAGGAAACACGCCGACCAGCGATTCCCACACGCGAAAATCTGGGGAGAGACCCCTCCGGGAATCGAACCCCGGTTCGCCCACGGAGAAGACGAGCAGTCTAACTGATTCGCCACCGCTGCTCTCGTGGACACATTGGAGCCTACGTAAATCCCGAGGAAATAATTCAGACTCTTTTCACCCTGCACACACTTTTATTGAAATCCAGTCGTTCGTAATCGTTGTAATCACAAATGCAGGAACACTAGCTCGGTTTGTCCGTGTATTCCAGCTTAGTGCCATTAGGTTGGTTCATACAACATATACGAATGACATTACAGTGTTACACGTTCCTTATTGAATGATTCTGGGCCAGTGGAGATACAAGTTGACTGAGTCTCAGTTTTAATGATTCTGTTTTTATGTAGCAGGATATACTATCAATCGCGTACTTTTAAACGGTTATGAAAAAAAAATATAAGAAAATTAGTGTTGCCGTGGTGTAGTTTTCTCATAAAAGTCTGTAAACTACTAAAATATGAAATTGTATCAAGGTAAGTTTTGTTTTTAAGATTTAAAACGTTGGCCGCAATAGAAAAAATAATTTTATCACATTTATTTAACTTGTAGAAATGATCCCTCACTACTTCTTCCTCAGATCATTTTTTGTAGATCGCATTGTTTTTGCGAAATTACACATCAGAGCCAAAATTTTACTTTTTGTAATGTGCAAATAAAACAAATCAAATTATTTGCAGAAAATTTAACAAGGCCTGCTGCAACATCTTATCTTGATTTTTTTTTTTAAGGTATTCTTAGCAGAAGTTATTTGAAGAAAATTCAGGAACAGGCACAAATCGCAAAAAAAAAAATTCTTGTTCGATTATAAAAATGTCTGGGGTAGCTGCAGGCATCATCTTTCAGTGCTAATTATCTCATTTATGAACGGTAAAAAAACGCTTTCTTTGCTGCAACGCATGATTTGTTGCCGCAAAGAAGAAGTTGTTTAAATATGAACCCCTGCAAAGTAGGCTTCCCGCAAATTAACTTTCTGTTAGATTTTTATAAAAATTACTGAGATAACATTGCATCGTAATTACAATAGTTCAGCAGACTTATTTGTGGTAGTGTCAGTTACAACGTAAATAAAACGTATGTTCTGGTAAACAACCGTGGTTAGTAAATAAGAAAAACAGTTACAAATATTTAAGAGCTATATCCACTATAAAAATAAAAGAAAAACCAGGATGACTCCAAGACTCACACCTGCACACCCTGTGTTACAATATTAATGCCTTAACAATATGACATAACAAGATATAATGTCTTACTCAGTTCAAATAACTTTTGATGGGTAGATTTTTTTAGGTAGTAACATAGGCCAGAATATAACGTCACCTTTTTGGAATAATTGAGATTAGTGAGTGAGTGATGAGAGGAGATTTGGGCTGCTATTAACATCGAGGGTCTTGAGAACCGGAATTGAGATTTGTGACTCGGAGAATCGCTGCTACTTCAGGGTGACATAAAATGTCTGCAGCAGGACTGTGCATTTGCTCAGTTGCAGTTTCACAACTGCAGAATATATTGGTTTACAATGTCTGCGCAGGGACAACAGTTAGACGTACGTACTGAAAGCTACTAGGTACGAAAGAAAAAATTTAACATCGCCAAACCACTATCTTTGGTACGAAGCAATTCTTCGTTACGTTAAACAAAAGCAGCTCAAAGATGTTTATTATGTTACATGAAACAAAAGCGTATGAATAAACATTTATTTAAAGTGAACTTTTTTTTATGGCCTTCTCTTTGAATCATATTACTATTGGGTAACTAACTGTAACTGAAAACCCCCAAATAAATTATTTTCTTTGCTGTAGATAAAACATTGAATGCTTTTTTTTATAGTATGTACGTGAGTTAGTTTTCATAACTTGTTAATTTCTAAAACAGTAAAATTGTGATTTTGACATGTATTTATGTGAAAACTATGCTCGCAATTTTTTTCTCGGAAAGAGTAATCATTTATAAAGACAAAAAGTTTAACAGTATGTAATACATATATAAAAAATAAAAAAGGTTGGTCTTAGCCAACGTCCTTTGAGAAATATTTTCCAACTTATTTTCCCTGAACCACATTTAACGAGGTCCAAGTGTTTTGAGACCTACCCAAAAAATACCAAGTGCGACCTCTTCCCTTACATTTAATAACGATCAGTATAACAAAAAAATAAATACATTTAAACTACTAGATTTTTATGACAATAAATACTGTTCTTTTTTTAAAATAATTTTTTTAATACTTTAGCGATATAGGAAAAATAACCAATAAGATCTTGAAAAGTATAACTAAAACTTGTAAAGGAGTATGAATGCAAATTATATATTATGAAAGCCAAAACATGCTACGTTTGGTTCTAAATCGAAACCAATTAATTGTCCTTAGCATCTAAAAATTTAACATAAATCGGCAGCTATGTCTAAAGTGTTGCTTGACAGTACGACATACGGACGAGGTGAGGAAAGCTGGCTTGCACCATATTTCTTTTCTTTTCGGTAGTTTACTAACTTTAAGTATACAGTTATGGAAAATATCGGTTTATCGTTGTCACTGTGTGATATATACATATATATAATCAACGTTACGGACATTATCGATGCGATAGTACTAAATGGACATATTCGATGTGTATGTTGTAATTTCCGCTGATGATCTTAGTGGCGATTATTTTGATAATATTAGNACTAAATGGACATATTCGATGTGTATGTTGTAATTTCCGCTGATGATCTTAGTGGCGATTATTTTGATAATATTAGTTCTATTTTGAAATTAAATCGCGATACAAATTATTATCTCGCTACATTAATCTCGTGTTTTCAAATATAACATAATTTTGACGTTATGGATAAACGGAATATTTCGGTAATGTATTATTCTGAAATGTCGGTCAAAGAAACCGCCTTAGTTCAAAGTGATGTGAGACTGACCCAGTGTTTGTGACCCATTCACGGTTACTTCATACTTTTATGAAGCCCAGCTAAAGTTCTGCTTTCAAGGATATTACTCCATCTCATTCAAACAAAGTTTAACTGAGACTAGAAAATTGCACAGAAGGGACAACGCACCACAATATTGCGCACTCATTTAAACGATATTTTGCGCGAGAACAATTTCTTACTAGGTATTACTAACACGCCTATTGTCTCACTATTTTTACTTATTTATTATTTATAGTTGAACTTTTATAATTTATGGATCAAATTTAATTAAAAGTTTAATTCAACCAAAAATAAGGTACTTTCATGTGAACAGAATAACAAAACGCTTGTGGTGCATGGTATATTGAAGAAATAACCAAACACGTGATACATGAGGTGGTTCTTTAACGGTTCGATTTAAAAGTGTGAGGAAACAACGAATAGATTTTATCTCTAATTTATGGTACAAAAATATTGCGTTTGCCTATACCTAAAGGAGCCGATAATCGCAGGAAATACCGGTATATCTGTGTAACTAGGTTATCGGACTAAGTGACAAATCCGACGTGTACGCGGTGATTAGTTTTGACGTCATCGATAAATGGGAAACGTCGGTAATCTATTATTCTGAAATCGGGTCTCGAGACCTCAATGCCGCCCAAATTTCTCGACTCCACTATTATTCTGAAATATCGTTGAAGAAACCGCCTTGGTTGAAAGTGATAAGAGACCAGCGCAGCGTTTATCTATCGGATATAAGCCACTGTTGCACGGGGCCGACTGGGCTCTGTCGCAGGCGGTCATTACCCTATCTGTCACGCAAGAACAAGTGCATGGACAAGGGGTAGAATTTCTTGAGGAGGGGGAGCGAAGGCGTGCGGTTATCGAAACGTGCGCGTTGCACACACGCAGATTCCTGGACTCTCGGGAGAGCGCAGACACGCGCTGTCCNGTGCGGTTATCGAAACGTGCGCGTTGCACACACGCAGATTCCTGGACTCTCGGGAGAGCGCAGACACGCGCTGTCCAGTGGGCCAGGGACACGGAACAGGCGACCGAGACAGAAGCAAAGTGAGCGTGCTTCGAGAATGTCTTATCGGTCGGTACTTTATAACTCCACATAAACCACAGTCCGTTCACAGTTACTTTCCAACTTTTATGAAGACCTGCTAAAATTATATTTCCAGGATATACCTCTGTCTCTTGCCAACAAAGCTTAACCGAGTCTAGAAAATTACACTCAATGATATGAAATTTAGCTTAAGATCTTCTTCTTACTAAACATTACCAAAAAACGTGTTTCCTCAATGGATTTTATTCATAATAATTGTGAATGACATTTTGTAATTTATACGTAATTTATAAGTAAAAGTTCAATTTAAAGAAAAGGAAGATACTTTTATGTTAACGTATGTACAAAACGCTTGTGATGCACGACATATTTAAGAAATAAGCAAAGCCGTTATACAAGGGGAGATTATTCAAACGTTAGATCAATAAAGTGTGTGGAGAAACCGCGAATACGCTATAGCAGGTAATTTTTCTGTAACAGCTGATGTACTCTCTATGGGAAAGTGAACAAGAGAAATGACGGAAGCAATAAAAAAACGTGTTAAGCNTCTGTAACAGCTGATGTACTCTCTATGGGAAAGTGAACAAGAGAAATGACGGAAGCAATAAAAAAACGTGTTAAGCTATTTATAGACACACAAGTATATAATTTGCTTCTATCTCGTTGTAAGTAATAATTTTGCTAAACAGTTTCGCCGAAGTACTATTGGAATTTTGTAGGATGGTTAGAGACTTTATAATTTCAGTTCAGTTACTTGAAAATTGTTCTCCACAGTACTATAACAGCATACGTGTGAAAATTTAAGTGGAATATCCTTATCTACCGTGAACGCTAGCAAATTGGCAACACTGGCTAGCGGCAAGGTGCAACGCCATTGGCCAATCAGCGCCTGGTAACTTGCTTTCAAGGCGGCAGCCCGACCAATGGGGAATCGTTTGTAGGATGCAACTGCAAATCAGTGGAGTGGAGAGGTTTGGGCAGCTCTTGACCACGAGATCTTAAAAGCCCAAGAAAGNAGGATGCAACTGCAAATCAGTGGAGTGGAGAGGTTTGGGCAGCTCTTGACCACGAGATCTTAAAAGCCCAAGAAATTGAAGCGAGGTGTGAGTATGGAACTGGAGATCCCTGAGAAAACCGACCGACCAGCGGCATCGCCCGGCACGGTTCCCACGCGTGACCTCCGCCGGGAATCCAACCCGGCTTNGTGCGGTTATCGAAACGTGCGCGTTGCACACACGCAGATTCCTGGACTCTCGGGAGAGCGCAGACACGCGCTGTCGAGTGGGCCAGGGACACGGAACAGGCGACCGAGACAGAAGCAAAGTGAGCGTGCTTCGAGAATGTCTTATCGGTCGGTACTTTATAACTCCACATAAACCATAGTCCGTTCACGGTTACTTTCCAACTTTTATGAAGACCTGCTAAAATTCTATTTCCAGGATATTCCTCTGTCTCTTGCCTACAAAGCTTAACCGAGTCTAGAAAATTACACTCAATGATATGCAATTTAGCTTAAGATCTTCTTCTTACTAAACATTACCAAAAAACGTGTTTCCTGAATGGATTTTATTCATAATAATTATGAATGACATTTTGTAATTTATAAGTAAAAGTTCAATTTAAAGAAAAGGAAGACACTTTTATGTTAACGTATGTACAAAACGCTTGTGATGCACGACATATTTCAGAAATAAACCAAACACGTTATACAAGGGGAGATTATTCAAACGTTAGATCAATAAAGTGTGTGGAGAAACCGCGGATACGCTATAGCAGGTAATTTATCTGTAACAGCTGATGTACTCTCTATGGGAAAGTGAACAAGAGAAATGACGGAAGCAATAAAAAAACGTGTTAAGCTATTTATAGACACACAAGTATATAATTTGCTTCTATCTCGTTGTAAGTAATAATTTTGCTAAACAGTTTCGCCGAAGTACTATTGGAATTTTGTAGGATGGTTAGAGACTTTAGAATTTCAGTTCAGTTACTTGAAAATTGTTCTCCACAGTACTATAACAGCATACGTGTGAAAATTTAAGTGGAATATCCTTATCTACCGTGAACGCTAGCAAATTGGCAACACTGGCTAGCGGCAAGGTGCAACGCCATTGGCCAATCAGCGCCTGGTAACTTGCTTTCAAGGCGGCAGCCCGACCAATGGGGAATCGTTTGTAGGATGCAACTGCAAATCAGTGGAGTGGAGAGGTTTGGGCAGCTCTTGACCACGAGATCTTAAAAGCCCAAGAAAGTGAAGCGAGGTGTGAGTATGGAACTGGAGATCCCCGAGAAAACCGACCGACCAGCGGCATCGCCCGGCACGGTTCCCACGCGTGACCTCCGCCGGGAATCCAACCCGGCTTTCCTTCGTAGGAGGCTAGTGCTCGAGCCTTTACACGGCGGAGCCGCTCCCGCATTTTCGCTTTTGGGAATCGTGCCGGGCAAAGCCGCAGGTCGGCGGGATTTCTCGGGGATCTCCCGTTTCTCCCGTTTCTTCATTCCGACGCTGCTTCATACTGACCTCGCTTTGCCCTCATCTACACTCAAGACCTCGAAGGTAGGTAGGTAGGTAGGTAGGAGTGATTTCGGGAAACCACGGAGAAGCGAAATCATGATGGCCGGACTCGGATTCGAACCGAGGTCCGAATGCGAGTCCATAGTTTAATAACTGCGCCACCTCACTCGTTGTACGCTTTACATATTTCAGGAGAAACTATGTCTATACACTAGACACTCTAATATATTAACAGTTAAAACTGCTCCAAATCAACAGATTTAACTTCAGATGTGTTGAAACTGCTCGAATCAAAAGAGTAAAATTTTAGTGATAATTTGAATTACTTATATTCACTGATTAAACGGCGATTTCTACTCATTCCAAGTAAACTAGTACCGTAACGCCAGTTATGTTGGTACAGTAGACCACAACTCAACCGCAATTCCCAAATCCAAAACCAATTTTCTAAAAATATTTCAAACTTTACAACACTATCCCACATACTTGAGAGTTGAGAGATTTGGGTGGCCCTTAACACAAGGTTTCGAAAGCGGATGAGGGTGAAATGAGGTGAGAATTGGGCAGCGCCGAATTGCAAGGGTGGTGGAAAAGGGAGATCCCCGAGAAAAACTCGCAGACCAGCGGCATGGCCCGGTACGATTCCCACTTGTAAAAATCCTGAAGTGCCCCGGCCGGGGATTGAACCTGGTTCGTCTTAGTGGGAGATGAGCAGTCTAACCGCTCAGCCACCGTGGCCCCCACGTGAGAGTTTTTTATTGTCTGCGCCCATCAAAGTTGCGAACTTGATGCAGCTTCGGTGAAAGGATTCCAACAAAGAAGAAATCTAGGATCTAGGGTTTCTGGGCCTGTACTCACTGAACTGGATAAAATAATTCGTGCTGTACTTGGACGTCACGTGCCGAATAAACAAGCTATATTANTGTAAAAATCCTGAAGTGCCCCGGCCGGGGATTGAACCTGGTTCGTCTTAGTGGGAGATGAGCAGTCTAACCGCTTAGCCACCGTGGCCCCCACGTGAGAGTTTTTTATTGTCTGCGCCCATCAAAGTTGCGAACTTGATGCAGCTTCGGTGAAAGGATTCCAACAAAGAAGAAATCTAGGATCTAGGGTTTCTGAGCCTGTACTCACTGAACTGGATAAAATAATTCGTGCTGTACTTGGACGTCACGTGCCGAATAAACAAGCTATATTANGCCTGTACTCACTGAACTGGATAAAATAATTCGTGCTGTACTTGGACGTCACGTGCCGAATAAACAAGCTATATTAGTTTATATAAAAAAGCGCCATTTTTTAATACCACACCTCCCAAATTTCTCATAACCGGATTAGGCCATACTCCAACTCCGGTTGAAGGGTGTTCTACTGTACCTATGTTTCCACTAACGCCATACTTTTTGTTCACAGTACACCGTACACAATAAGTGTGACGAACATCGTTATTTATTATATGACTTNACTAACGCCATACTTTTTGTTCACAGTACACCGTACACAATAAGTGTGACGAACATCGTTATTTATTATATGACTTATGACTGTAAGTTAGTGGAGAGCCCACAACTGGTGCAAAATTATTTAAAAGGAAAGCACAAATCGTACTTTTCAAAGTCGCCGTAAGCAATTTAGTAATGGAGACAAATGTTAATTTTATTATTATAAACGATTTGAATACGAGTTAATTTTAAGAATCTTATAAAAAAATAATGCATTTGAACCATATACGTTTAAAACGTTCAATTTCCATGTCCACGATCGTGTACACGCATATGAACGATATTAAGAACGGTGCTGTACACAGCAAGGCATCAGTGCCCAGTACTTTGTGAGTCTTCCTTGTGGCTCATCTGATTTGTTAGGTTTNGGTGCTGTACACAGCAAGGCATCAGTGCCCAGTACTTTGTGAGTCTTCCTTGTGGCTCATCTGATTTGTTAGGTTTTATACACCTATTTGACATGAATAGTTACTGCCGATATAAACCAGCACGCAGCACTTGGTTTACTGGTTCCAAGACAAGTAGTGAACACAAGTGCAGCACGTGCCAAAAAACTGCGTGATTGCAACACTTGAGCTCAAATATTAATGTATGACCGAACGGGTTAAGCTTTGTCTCCAAGCGCGAAGAGATACTTTCATATTAGCCGCGGTGGCTGAGCGGTTAGCCTGCTCCCCTCCCACCAAGGCGAACCGGGCTCAATCCCCGGCCGGGCCACTCTCGGATTTTCGCATGTGGGAATCGCACCGGGCGATGCCACTGGTAGGCAGGTTTTCTCGGTGATCTTCCGTTTACCCCCGCCCTTTCATTCCGGCGCTGCTCCTCAATCACCCGCATCGGATCCCAAGACCTCGCTCTTCACCCACTCTAGCAACTCTTCTAGCATATTCATCAACCTTTCAGTGCTTAAGTTTAACAGCAGAAAATTTCATGATCTACACAAAAGACTAAAATTTAACCCGACGTAGAAATAAACGCACCTTAACGAATACCATGTTGTTCATTGTTTCCCAACAATAAAATTGATTACATATTTCAATATCCTTTTGCCAACGGCCAAAAATTGTCTTAAGATAAAACATTTCAATATGATTTATAATAATATCGTGTCAGATACGTATGATTTTTCTAAATTAAGCAGTACGATAGTCGTTGAGCTCATAACATTTTGTGAACTATCTGCTTAGTCCTGAATTTTCCTATTAGCGGCCATATGTATAATACTACAGACGGCACGTGAACAGCTGCTAACGCCGGCTCCAATTCCAAGCCTGTGAGTGTACACGGTCCCGATCCGCGGAGAGGTGTTATGTACCTGCACTGTGTTCTTAGTGTTTCGCTACAAGGCAGGTCATCTGAGGGATCGTATTCATGGCGATGGCGGATGTGCGATACACTGGAAGCCCCCCTCCCCCCTCCCCCGCTTCACTATGTCTCCATCCCACGCCCGCCACGTTTCCTACGTTGTTTATGGCCTCTGACAACAACAAACGTGCGGTCCGGAGCCCACCCGGAGCAAAGCGACGTGCACGCGTCTAGAGTACCTCCAACTAGTCCACCCCGCGTGAGAGCACGGTGGCTCGGGCCTGCAGTCTTCTACAATCCGTAATAGATGAAACGGCATAGATAGCCGCGTAAAAAGGAAGCCAATTTTTATCTCTAGATCCTGAGGATATTTTAAAGTTTCGTGAAATGATATCGACGATAACTTGATAAAAAACAACTCATTAAAAAAATTTGAGCAAATATGAGAATGTTAACTTAAAACCGTTATTACTACAGCCGACCTCCCGTGCCGCAGTTGGTTGGTGCGCCACCGGCATGCGGTATGGGAGGTTCTGGGTTCGAATCCTAGGTAAGGCATGGACGTTGGTTTAAGTTATGTTATAAGTTAGTTTGTAAGCCGGCCCCTGATAAGCCAAAGGGCGTAACACCGGGGGACATTAATAAGCGCTTCCCAATGCTCATGTCAATTGATTCCTACAATATTCATTACTTTTAACGGAAAACTTGGTGTCAGTTAAAATTTTTTGTTAAAATCGAAGTTATATGAGTGTCGTGTAGCAATTTCTAACCGACACTTGGTTCAATTGCGATAACTGTTTATCTTCTGGTTATTTTGAATTCAAATTATCTCAAATTTATAATTAAAATACATCGAAACATCAAAAAAAATTTCTAGGTATATTCTTCATAACATTCTAGTAACGTCAACAATCATTTTCAGCAGTATCCTAACATATTAACTTTCTTCAATTTTGATACTTGTTAGAAAACTTAACTTGTTATATTGGTTTTTATAAATTGTCAATTTTCTCCAGTGTGTTGCATTTAGGACACTATTTATTATCTTACATAACAACAAAAAAAGACGTTATATGTTAAAATTTAGAAAATTATTTTGGCCTCTAGAACGTTCTTAGGCTGTAGGCTAGACTTAACGTCATTTTATATACTCAGGTAGAGACCAACTGCTCATTGGTCTCTTGCTCTCACACCGAAGTCTAGCCCCGACAACACCGTGACACAATTTCGCTGCCCTTGAAGACCAAATTCACAGTTATACTGCCATTGTTTCGCTAATGTTTATGATAATCTTAGATGAACACTATGGAACATCCGTTGAAATTTCAGGGAACTAAAGCTGTATTGCACATTGCGATGCTCGGTCACCAATGATTTTACCTGTGGGTAAAATATTCGCAAGCAACCTTACTGGTCTAGGTCATCATTGTTTCATACAACTGTAGCCGAACATATAGCCTACAGCTGATTGTCTGTGACAACGAAACAAGTGTTGTGTCGACCTGAGTACAGCACATATCATAACTTTTTTTGTTTGCAACAATTGAAACCGAAATATAAATGGTTCTGAAAGGGATACATTTGTTTCAGTTAACAATATGAACATGACGGATTGTACGCCGTGTTACACAACACACGTCACTGTAATTAGATCACAGTCCGCTCGCCTTCTCATTGGCTGACGGATAGCTAATAATGGTACTTGTAGTTCCGATAAGCGTATCCGCCGTACGGCACATGACTGGCGGGAGCAGCCGGGGACGCGGGTGATCCGGGGGTTGTGGTGGAGAAGACCAGTTCTAGGAAAATCCGGAGAGTTGTGGAGTTGTGAACTCTTAGCCAAAGCTACGTGACGTCACGTGCACGCGTAGGTTTCTATGTCAAAAATCGGAGCTGTAAATTCCTTTCAGGGATGTCCCCACCAGTCATGAGCAGTAATTTGGACGGATATTACGCTGGTACGAAGCGATGCACAAAAAAAAACGAACTCGTGATCCCGTAGTGGAGGTTATGGACTGCTCAATTACACGTTGTCACGACTGCGAGTAAACATGCGGAGATCTCGAAGTGTTAAACAAAGGTGTGACAGTGCCACGTGTTCATTCTTCACATTTCCACCGTATTTATAAGAAGACTATAAATAACATTTATGAGACTCATAAATGTACCTGATGATGAAAGAGTAGGACCATGTTTGGGGGCACCTGTTTTTCGTTAGAAGATTCCACGACCAGTTGTTCCACAAAACACTCTGGTCCAGATCCTGATTCGTGACTGGATGATTTCAACTTTGACTTGTCTAGGTGTCTGCCCGCGAATCACAGACGTCCTGTATCGGACTAACTTAACTCTGATTGGCCAGTGTCAGGTAATAATATCCCTATTTCTTCTTTACCAACACACGCGACCTACACTGAAGAGCCAAAAATACTGGTATAGGCGTGCGTATGCAAATAACGCAGGTATGGAACCAATCAGAGTAACGCGATGCGGTCGGCAGCTAGATCGGTTACTGCTACTACAATGGCAGGTTATCAAGATTTATGTGAGTTTGAACGTGATGTTATAGCCGGCGCACGAGAGATGGGACATAGCATCTCCAAGGTAGCGATAACATTTGGATGTTCGCGTACGACCATTTCACGAGTGTACCGTGAATATCGGGAATCCGGTAAAACATTACATCTTCGACATCGCTGCGGCCGGAAAAAGATCGTGAAAGAACGGAAGAAACGACGACTGACGAGAATCGTTAAACGTTACAGACGTGCAACCCTTTCCCGAATTGGCACAGATTGGATTTGTGGACTTCCCTGCAAGATTCATGGTGTGAATTGCCTCCTGCATACCTTCAGACATTAGTCGAGTCCATGCCACTTCGTCTTGCGGCACTTCTGC
>NQII01006539.1:44020-68736 GCA_002778355.1 Clitarchus hookeri
ACCCCTGGGTGGGCCAAGCGGATCATCCCGTGCTCCCTCTTAATTTTCGTGGCACGTATGGGTTTTCCCGCGCCTGACTGCGTCCCCAGCTCACAGACAGCAGCAGTGCGAAGTCCCTCAGACCATATGGGATCCGTCATAACCATGTGGTTTTATTCCCTTGTTCTCTTCACCAAGCACCGTAATCACCTCCACCGCCCGCGAAACTAGCCCGCCATCATCAAGCGCTCGTCCATTCCCATCCTAGAATTTCTTCACAGTGAAATTCATGTTTTGGGCCCCAATGGCCTGAGTGCTAAGAGGTACCACACCCCACCATGTGGTCGGGCCTTGGTACTATCTATCGGCCCAAGCCATCACAGCAGATACCCCTGAACAGTCGCTAGAAAACTGTTTCCCATAGGGCACGGGCGGCAGAGCCCAATACGTTTAAACAGGGGTGGCACGGGAAGCCTTGGGTTGCCATGGATGTTGAGAGGCTATAAGAGACGCATCACCCATCCTTTCCGGAAACCGGTTAGTAAGTCGGGCTCGGTTACCATAGCCTAGTACTGCCACGCCGCCTCAAATGTCCAACCTACACTCCCCCCACCGGGGTGACTGTTCGATCCTCCCCCCGCCTTCATGGTACAGTCGAAACATAAGGCAAGTGACCCACTTGTTTATCAGTGGCGAAACCTTTCAAATTCATATTCGCAGAAACGCTTATTTGATGACGCCATCCGATGCTCTCAGATTTCGTTAGTTAATAATTTCATTTTTCAGCCAGTGGCGTAACTATAAATTCTTCAGGGGGAAGGTGGAGTTACACTGGCATTAGAGCCAATCTCCCGTGGCGCAGTCGGTTGGTGCACTGCCGGTCTGCGGTGCGGGAGATTCTGGGTTTGAACCCCAGGTAAGGCATGGGTGTATGTTTAACTTAGGTAATAAGTTAGTTTGGAAACCGTACCCTGATAATCCTTCAGGCGTATTAACGGAGGACGTTAACAAACCCAATACAATACTAGCATTAGAGGTGCTAAAATACGTGTTAATTAGGACAAATACTAACAAAAAAATTATTCTACAATCTAATGAAATGTTCTATGGTTGCCTCTTACTTATGCGAATGGGGTTCGATCCCCAGCGAGGTCGCTCCCAGATTTCCGCATGTGGGAATCGTGCCGGACGAGGCCGCTGGTCGGTGAGTTTACTTGGGTATCTCCCATTTCCCCTGATCTAACATTCCAGCGCTCTTCCATTTTCGCCTAATTTCATACTCATCGGCTCTCAAGAACTCGATGTTAAGAGAAGCCTAAATTTTCAACTCATCACAACTAAGAGAAAAGTTATTTCACTATATAATAAAATTCATTATAGATTACAACCAAAATTAAAAATTTTCGCCACAATTAAGGCTTACTAATAATTTTAATACTAATTGTTGTCCTTAGGGGCAGAGAAGGTATTACAACTTATCCTCACTTGCCCGCCGTAGTCCCTGCAGTCAACTATGTTCCGATACTGCTGATGAGCAGTGAAGATCACTGTCAGTCGTTTTCACCAGCTTCTGTGTAGCGTAATGAGCTTTTGTTGATTTGTAGCCGAAAGTAACAGCTTGCAGAAAGAAATCTGGAACGCTAGAGTGTGAAATTCGCATTAGTTGACCTTACTTATGGCTGAATAAACTGTTCACAAATTACACTTTAAATCTGAATAAGTGGAAATTTCACTGTTTAAATCTGTTAAAAATATCTGACTTATTCTACAGTCACTTCAGTGAACTTAACTGATGAACCAGTGAAAAGATGCCAGTTTTCCATCACTTATTTTTTTAGTAACATTTTCCACTGAATAATCAGTAATTTTTTTACTACTTTTTAGTGATTTATATTTTTTGACTGATGGATCAGTTAAACTGCGCGTAAAAATGGCCTTCAAACGACGTGTAAAAATGGTCTTCAAACGACGTGTAAAAACGGCCGTTAAACAACGCGTAATAAGTGAAAAAACAACGCATAGACGAATAAAACCAACACAAAATACTTTCTAAAATGTGTTTCGTCTTTCAAAACACCATTTTATGAAGTAACATGAACATCCAGTCTTTCATTCCGTTTTAACGTCTTTCATTTGGTTTTCATGTTATCATCACAGCGCTCTGTTTGAAGGTTTAAACTGCATATAATGTGGCGAAGAGAGTGTAAGCATATTAACTATTCGTTTTAACAATCCTAAAGTTACCAATTAAACCAAAAACTAAAAGTTAGGGTATACAATTTAGAACTACATGCATTCGATGAGGAAATATAAGACTAATACATATATTTTCCTCTTTATTATTAATTCAACTTGGTAGCTCAAATGGTAACGATTTAAAAGCAAAGCGGATAGGGTGTGTGAGTTAAATCCCTGACACCTGTGATTTTTTTAAATACTATTTTAAGTTACGGTAAATTGCACAATATAAATAGCAAACTATCGTAAATATGTTCATTTCTATTAACTATTTGGCTAAATTCAGCAAAAACAATTTTTAATTCGCCGCTGCAGTTCACCGTCACTTATTCAATCAGTTAAATGGTTTCACGGCACTAATTCAATTAGTAAAAATTTTTCACTAAAACAATAAGCGTTTTTTCACTGAAAATATAAGTTTTTTTTCACTGATTCTAAGTGGAGCCATTTTCACTGATTCGAGTAGTTCAATTTCAGTGCTAATCAGTTTCACTGATTCGAATTCAGAGTGTAACTAAAATAAGCTACATGTTACTCTTTAGATTTATTATTATCTACATGACTTGCACAGTAACATAAAAATTCCGTATAAACAGATTTGATTATAACGGTTATATTACACACCCAAAATTAAAAACGTTATTACTGCAGATTTTGTTAAGGGACGACGGTTTATAACGGGAATAGTTGACATTCCCTAATTTTCAACTTACTCTACACATGTGAGAATTTTTTCATTAATTAGTAGTTGTCGTGAGTGAAGTTACTTTCCCATTTTTCTGGGCTAATGAGAATTATGACAATCGAATACAATAAAGCTTCGGGAAAGTGCCAAACGGAGTCAAACCCGCATTAAACATTAATAAAAGGTTCAGTGTTTACGATAATATGTTGGCTGAAAAAATTATGGTGATTTTTTAGTGTTTTAGTAACATGGTTATTTTGGGTCCAAATATACCAGTCGTGTAACGAATAAGACGTCGGCATAATTTGGTTTTAATACAGAGTTATCCCTTCTTGGCAGGCTCTACACTAAGTTATGAAACACGGCTGGGAGAATTAGTTTTCCTTCTTCCTGTAGCATGATTAAGATGTTGAGTGCGGCACAGATTTACTGACAACTGAGACAAGGTAGAAATGAATCGCCTATATTCATGACTGAATTACCGTCATTTATGTTGGTCCGTGTATTCCCACTCACGAATGTCCTATTGGTTCGCACAANTTCCTTCTTCCTGTAGCATGATTAAGATGTTGAGTGCGGCACAGATTTACTGACAACTGAGACAAGGTAGAAATGAGTCGCCTATATTCATGACTGAATTACCGTCATTTATGTTGGTCCGTGTATTCCCACTCACAAATGTCCTATTGGTTCGCAAAAAACCAAACACGATTACAGTTCTGTAGTAAGGTCATTACTGGCCAGTTCTCTGCCAACAATGCCGAGCTGAACGTCTTCCAATCAAATGTTCTTGCCAAACGTAGAATAATACACAATATACAATCCATCCTCTTCACTACGACATCCGCAAATATTACATCCCCAGAAGTTTTCTTAAGGATCTCTGCAACGCTATATTACGTTAGTAACTTCCAAAGTGATAATTGCTCAAGTGAGCAGGATGGAATTTATAGTCAAAAATGCGATCCTACATGCCCCAGAATGTACCACAACCGCGTGGAAAATTAAAATAAAAAAATTCGTATTTCCTCATTTTTACTTGCAGCCACTGAGCAATTCATTTGTACGAAAGAAGGAACAATACATTGTCGAGCTGCGTCTCGAGTTTAAGTCCGAACACGTAAACATACTTACAATTTATTTAGCAACACTCAAAGAATTTTTTTCTGCCTGATATATTTAAACGATTCCACCCAAGACACTGGGAACCACATGCACATTAGGAAACCTCGTGCACATTCTTAAATATTTTCAATAATGTTCCGGAGAAATCATAAGGCAATGCACGCCTTTGAATCACGAGCTTAATGGGAATTTTCCTCCGTCATAATGGATGCTAAGTTTTCTAGCGAGTTTTCAATTAATATGCCTTTAATTGTGTAAAATATTTAATTTATAAGAACTATAATGTATTTTATTATATTATAANAAACATACTTACAATTTATTTAGCAACACTCAAAGAATTTTTTTCTGCCTGATATATTTAAACGATTCCACCCAAAACACTGGGAACCACATGCACATTAGGAAACCTCGTGCACATTCTTAAATATTTTCAATAATGTTCCGGAGAAATCATAAGGCAATGCACGCCTTTGAATCACGAGCTTAATGGGAATTTTCCTCCGTCATAATGGATGCTAAGTTTTCTAGCGTGTTTTCAATTAATATGCCTTTAATTGTGTAAAATATTTAATTTATAAGAACTATAATGTATTTTATTATATTATAANGTTTTCAATTAATATGCCTTTAATTGTGTAAAATATTTAATTTATAAGAACTATAATGTATTTTATTATATTATAAAGTAACTTTTCTCCTAGTATTTGTCCGTATTAATACGTGTGTCAGTGCCGTCAATGCCGGAGGAAACTATCTCTTTTTACATTAGTCACTGTTAACTCCACCTTCACCCCCCACCACCAAAATGTAAGAAATTGCTGGTTACCCCACTTTTGGGTCTGGGCCACCACTCTCGGACAAAAGATCACCTACGTGGTTCCAAATTTTTTTTGTCGTTGAGTGTACGCTTCCTTGCCCCGTGTCGCAACATGTGTGAGGTCTGAACAGTTCGTGCGTTGGGGGCGAGGCTGGGTTTGCAGCAATCCAGGCGTGACTCGTGGAAACGCAGTACTTCCCCCTCGCCCCGCAGATTCTTGCTCACTCCACCAGTTAATGGTATCTCGTCGGCAACAATTTACCTCTCCTGGTGCCCCGTCCTCGGCTCCAGGAAACACACGTCACAAACCGACACGGAATACACCAAGCCTGGTACACACCACACGCTGTTCTCTACTTAGGCTGTGCCTGAGTAGTCAGAAGTGCCATACATAAAACACGTAGTTCTAAAAGGGGCCGCGGTGATGTAGTGGTTTGACTTACAAGCATTCCACCTAGGCGAACCGGGTTCAATTCCCGGCGGGGTCGCTTCCGGAGTTTTCGCATGTGGAAATCGTGCCGGACGAGTTGAACAGCGTCTGGGTTTCACAACAGTAAATAATACCCAAAAGACGCTTCACGTAGTAAGCATTCTGGAAAGGTGCTCGAACTCGGCAGTCTATCGTGTGAGGTCTGCAAGCAAATCACACAAAAATTATTGTCACACTTATTTTTTCAAAGTGTTATTGAAATCTTTGGAATAATTTTGTGTTCTTGAGATTTTANCAAAAATTATTGTCACACTTATTTTTTCAAAGTGTTATTGAAATCTTTGGAATAATTTTGTGTTCTTGAGATTTTGTTATCATTTTTACACCGTGTATATTTAAAATAAAGTCTAAATATCTGCCCATAGTAAAGTAATTATTTTTAAATGGAGACTACCCCTTGATTTAATACGATATTCAGGGCTGCGTTATTTGAAACATAGGCTTATTATACTTTCTAAAGTTCTATTTTAGTATTGTTTATAAATGGTTGAAAATCTTTACATAAATAAAACTACCCAACAAATTAAAACATACTTGTTCTCATGAATCAATTTACGTATAGAGAACAGGTCAGTTTAAGTTATATCACTCCAACAGAAAATATCCAGAAATATTATAAAAGCCATAAAATAAAATACACGTAAACCAAATATTCAATGCACATTTTACTTGATTTTTTATTTCTTAGGCCAACTATAGCCTAAGTAAAAAAAAAAATTGTGTAGCTGGTCTTAAACGACAAAGCTGCTTTGTAATTTACTTTAACAGAAATATTGTATATAGTTTAAAAGTTCAGCAGTAGAAAAAAAATACAAATATAATTATGTCAAAATCATTTTAACAATATAAATATTTAAGAATTCTTTGTGGCATGCAAGTTGAAACCATTTTACGTAAGGTAAGGATTACGTCTCGTTCACAGTTAGGTCGTTACAGACGGATTAAGCAGTAAGAAAAGTCACTAACTAATTGTTACAGTGTTGACAAAATAATTAAGATTTTTCAACGAAATCGATGAAAATTACTTATTGAAACATATGGAGCTGTAGGAAATTCATATGGTCAAGGTTGCATCATGAGATTTCTGGTTTGAATCGTGGTTAATCCGTAGATAAAGGCTGTTCACGATAAAGTGAGCACTTTTGACATCAATCCTTGAAAAATGCCACTGCCTCTACCTGTATATATTTTAATGAGCACACTGAGTGGCATGCACCCGGTAAAGATGGTAACAACGGACGGAAAGTAGTTCCATGGTTTAAAGTTAATTTAAGAGTATTAGGAAAACATCTGTGAAAATTGAAATTATATCTCATGGTTTCTATTTTTTTAAGAATGAGTCGTATGTGTAAGAAGTTTGGTGAAATATTTACTTTTTAAATAATTTCACTGTCTCACTTGACCGACGCATGAATAAAGGGTTTAATCATTTGGCGGAAGAACACAATGTTCATACAAGAAGATCTTGAAAAAATTCNCAAAAATTATTGTCACACTTATTTTTTCAAAGTGTTATTGAAATCTTTGGAATAATTTTGTGTTCTTGAGATTTTATTATCATTTTTACACCGTGTATATTTAAAATAAAGTCTAAATATCTGCCCATAGCAAAGTAATTATTTTTAAATGGAGACTATGGCTTGATTTAATACGATGTTCAGGGCTGCGTTATTTGAAACATAGGCTTATTATACTTTCTAAAGTTCTATTTTAGTATTGTTTATAAATGGTTGAAAATCTTTACATAAATAAAACTACCCAACAAATTAAAACATGCTTGTTCTCATGAATCAATTTACGTATAGAGAACAGGTCAGTTTAAGTTATATCACTCCAACAGAAAATATCCAGAAATATTATAAAAGTCATAAAATAAAATACACGTAAACCAAATTTTCAATGCACATTTTACTTGATTTTTTATTTCTTAGGCCAGCTATAGCCTAAGTAAAAAAAAATTGTGTAGCTGGTCTTAAACGACAAAGCTGCTTTGTAATTTACTTTAACAGAAATATTGTATATAGTTTAAAAGTTCAGCAGTAGAAAAAAAATACAAATATAATTATGTCAAAATCATTTTAACAATATAAATATTTAAGAATTCTTTGTGGCATGCAAGTTGAAACCATTTTACGTAAGGTAAGGATTACGTCTCGTTCACAGTTAGGTCGTTACAGACGGATTAAGCAGTAAGAAAAGTCACTAACTAATTGTTACAGTGTTGACAAAATAATTAAGATTTTTCAACGAAATCGATGAAAATTACTTATTGAAACATATGGAGCTGTAGGAGATTCATATGGTCAAGGTTGCATCATGAGATTTCTGGTTTGAATCGTGGTTAATCCGTAGATAAAGGCTGTTCACGATAAAGTGAGCACTTTTGACATCAATCCTTGAAAAATGCCACTGCCTCTACCTGTATATATTTCAATGGGCACACTGAGTGGCATGCACCCGGTAAAGATGGTAACAACGGACGGAAAGTAGTTCCATGGTTTAAAGTTAATTTAAGAGTATTAGGAAAACATCTGTGAAAATTGAAATGATATCTCATGGTTTCTATTTTTTTAAGAATGAGTCGTATGTGTAAGAAGTTTGGTGAAATATTTACTTTTTAAATAATTTCACAGTCTCACTTTACCGACGCATGAATAAAGGGTTTAATCATTTGGCGGAAGAACACAATGTTCATACAAGAAGATCTTGAAAAAATTCTCAGTTTACCGTGAACAATCTAAACGCGCGTTACTTTTAATTGTATATTTAAATGAATACATGTGTACTGTAAACTCTCATCCGTTTATTTACTTACCATATACCACGTCAAATCTGTTCCATTACAGCAGTGTTTTACAAATAGACCACATAAGGCAAGACACCTTCCACCAGATGCCTGGAATTTCTTTTTCCATGTTATTCAAGGTTGGTGGTAACATTCACTCGCAAGACCGCGCGGCCCTGGACAGAATGCGACTCGACAAGACTGTTTAAAAAAAAACCTACGTCGTGTCGAAGCAGGTATGCGAGATTCTTTTACACCCATCCCCTCCTCCTTACTCTCCCCTTCCCAAAATTCTTAACGAGAATGAAGGAAGTAAATCGTGACAAATCAGCGGCCGTGAATGAATAGCTACCGCTTCCCGCGGTTGAATGGGTGGAAGTAATACGGATTCCCGCCTTATACCAAAGAACAAGAAGACCAGCAATCGTCTTCTGTGCGTGTACCAAACGTTAACTCGCGATTTGCCAGCAGTGTTTCAAAATCGCATAGCCAAGCGGTAACGCGACATTTGTTTTCATTTAGATACCCAAAATATTCATAAACGTACAGTTAAACGAAATATTATGGATGACATAATCTACACACGCCCAGAGAAGGAAGAAGAAGAAGCTTCCAAAGCACACACTTATTTAAAATACTGTGCGCTGAAAAAAAAAATTAATTAATAAAAGCTACAAAATTATTTTGTCAATAACCTGTACAGGAGATACCACAAAATATTTTGTGGCTCTAACATAACGTAGGTATGGCTCTGCGTCTCGCAGTCCATAGCCTTAATTAAAAACCAGCGGTTGCTTGGAGTGATTCCGGACAACCCACGAAAACTTGAAAAGGGATGACCAGGCCAGGAATCGAACCCAAGTACTCTCGAATGCGAACTCAGTGTGTGACCACAGCGTCACTTCGCTCGATGTTACGAGCTTTCACTTGAGCATACACATACCGAAAACATAACAAGTGGCCCATCGCGAGGGCCTGAACACTTCACATCACACAACCTTTATTTTATGGAATAATTTTTGTGTAACATTCACTTACTTTTAATGAAGAGATCACGTAATTATTCTGACAATTTCTTAGCGTAAACCTAATGAACTCTATTGTAACGTGATGCAAGAAGATGAACCCGGTCAAATATAGCATCGTGGTCACATTAGAAGGGCAACTCATATCTTACAGGAAGCGAATTAATCTGCTCGGAGATCTTACAGTAGGTTTCAATACAAGCATGTTGCCAACCTGTCAGGCAATTCGCAGTTTGTTTTGAAATGTCCGCATGGAATCAAAAACCTGAATTTGTTTCGAAAACAATTTATTTTATATTACTATAGACGTAGTAATTCATAATTTGTCTTTAACGTGTCAGCTTACATCTTAGTGTTTCAAAGTTTCATGCAAACATAGGGTGGCAAACCCCATTTAATCAATGAATAGGGATGATATAAACATCCGCGTATTCAGAGGTGTAAAATCTCCTTTATAAAAATTACCATTCACCTAANAGCGAATTAATCTGCTCGGAGATCTTACAGTAGGTTTCAATACAAGCATGTTGCCAACCTGTCAGGCAATTCGCAATTTGTTTTGAAATGTCCGCATGGAATCAAAAACCTGAATTTGTTTCGAAAACAATTTATTTTATATTACTATAGACGTAGTAATTCATAATTTGTCTTTAACGTGTCAGCTTACCTTTTAGTGTTTCAAAGTTTCATGCAAACATAGGGTGGCAAACCCCATTTAATAAATGAATAGGGATGATATAAACATCCGCGTATTCAGAGGTGTAAAATCTCCTTTATAAAAATTACCATTCACCTAANAATGAATAGGGATGATATAAACATCCGCGTATTCAGAGGTGTAAAATCTCCTTTATAAAAATTACCATTCACCTAATTTTCTCTTAATTACCACTTTATGATTTTTTTACTAAAAACATATCAAAACTCGACTGTTGGGTGTCCACAGCACCCTTAATAATTATTCCAAAGAAAAGTGCTACATACGTTTGCATTTACATTTTCGCAAGGAATTACCTGCTGGAGTTTGTATGTGTTGTTCTGAAACATCCTATATACAAAATAAGTTAGATCATCCTCAATGGTTATGAATATGTAGCAAGAAAATGGTGCCAAGAAATTGATAATTTTAATCTTACCGTGCATCGCAGCCGTTTCATAGCACATTCTCTTCACAACGCCATCATATGGGAGAAGAAAAATACATTCTCCTTCTTCCACGAAGGTTCGAGAAAAACTGCGTAGCTGGTTGTACATTGCTACGTGGATACACTACGAGTGGCATCATTGATTGCCAGGAAAACGGATTTAATTTTAATGCAAATTTATCACGTTTTCTTTTTAGTATACACCCGCAATGTGGAATTAATTAATTGTTCGTGCTGACCTACAAATGGTGTACCTGATCTCGGCAAATGCCGCATAGGTGATTGATCCAAGACATCATGAAACAAGCGATTTAAAAGAAACATTCTTACCCCCGAAAGTATCCTGTGCGGGTAAAGGATCAAATGGTACACCGCCTAAAGTATGAATATACGTTAGGTGGTGTAAAACGTGCCCCTGGCTGTCATTTTGCATCGTGGCAAGTGTCATAACATTACGTTCACCCGTCAGGTACCATAATTTCTTAGTTCTAACTCCACCACATGCATAAGTGTATAATATTTTTGGACTGGAAAATGTGAGAAGTATGTTCACTTGGCTTCTATCGCGGAGAATAGCCAGTATTACTCTAGACCAGGTAAACTGGCATGTATTTTTGTTACTTGAGGGTTTGCTGTCTACGATGAGACTGAACAATGATACGATTTCAGAAAATGAAATACGTAAATATTTGAAATATTGGTTACCCTTAATTCACATTACGAGGATTTCAAGTCCTCAACTCACGTGTAACTGCTCTCTGCTCTGTTACATACACAATATAGTCTCCTTCTTGAACCACGAAGTATCCAGTGTGNACTCACGTGTAACTGCTCTCTGCTCTGTTACATACACAATATAGTCTCCTTCTTGAACCACGAAGTATCCAGTGTTGTCTTAAGAAAAGAAGAATCTGGGATTTAGTTTACGAGGTACCCTCCCTTGGGTAAAAAAATTAAAGCTAAATGTCAACGAAAGATGGCACGGACATTTTGAAAATAATTCTAAACTATATATTGCCAACTATTGTTTCAACACACACGTCAAAAGAAAGAATATACCCAAGAAGACCAAGTAAGAAATAGGCTCCGGAACTGGCTTATGCCAAATCATTAAAGAGCAGAAGAGGAATAACACCTACAGTACAAATCCATGGTAGTTAAATTGGACATGTCAATCTCTTATCAGAAAGACATCGGTTAACGTTAGTGAATATTTAAAAAAATGTACCAAACCTCTCGGTAGTACACAATTTTAGATGTCGTCAAATGCGTAGGTGCATTGCAAAGATTTACGTAACGGTTTATTGTCCTTAACTTGGAAAATTCTCCGAGCTACCACATAATTTCTATGAGTTATCACGTTCTGATCAATTTTACTTAAAATATCTCTTCTACTCACTAATAAATTAAAATTTTAAATTTCGAGACAATTAATATTTGCAATAAATGCACGTAGTAGAAATAAATAATTTTACATCTCTACTTTTAAATTGCGTGGCTCTTTAATCCTGACATGACGTGTGATTTATTATATGCATCATGCTACGTAATACAAGTAGAATGGAAAGGAGCATTAAACAACGTGGTCCTATCGTTAATATGANATTATATGCATCATGCTACGTAATACAAGTAGAATGGAAAGGAGCATTAAACAACGTGGTCCTATCGTTAATATGAAAATGTCGATAGCTGATACATCATAACTAAAGTATACTTTAATGTTTACTCTTAAAAATTTACTTCAACACTTCTTATAGTTAAAATGAGTTTGTTCCGCTATGAATGAGTAATGTCTCGAGTAGTCGACATCGAACATTAACGATAAATTACCAGGGAAACTTAGGATAACCCTCGATCAAAGCAATTCAATGGATAAATAACTCATATTTACTGTAAGCATCATCGTTAAATCACTTACCCAGTTCAATAAATCTAAATACGCAACTGTAAATAACCCGTTTGCACATCATTTAAAATTTGGTTGTCTAAATTAATAATGTGCATTTATAGTAAAAGGCTATGCTGTGAAAATGTTATGACAAAGCACATATTTAAAGACATTTCAGGTAGTAAATATTTTGTTACCATTTATTATTTAAAAGTCGGTTGTTGTGAGACAATTACTTGGTGTTTCTCCGGCGATAGACATTTACTTCCTTAAACCTCCCGCCTACCCGGCGCTTGAACTGCGTTGCACAGTGTTTGAAAAACAATGTTTTCCCACGAAAGTATTAAATGTACGTACAACGTGCTAATCTACGAAATGAACACACACTTCAGATGAGAGCTGTCGAGAACTTTCAAAATGTCACGCACGTTATAAACAACATTTCAGAGTACTTCAATACACCTTTTTTTAAAGCGTTGTGGCTCATCAGATACATACAATACTACTCAACGGCCCTGTATTAAAGCTTCTTACAGACTTTCCACCAATAAATTAATAGGGTCTTCGCTAAAAGCCCCATAGGTACACGCCGTGCGACTATATAGAACACTGCATGCCAGTTCAGAGCCTTGCGCTTAGCGGCGATGGTGCATTTGATGCGCGTGACAGTTTCGCCCTTATTGCTTCCGCGCTTCTCGGCCTCAAATGCGGAGAAAAACTCCAGGTAGGCGGAAACCTTGACGTTGGATTTGCAAGGGGTCACTGGTGACAGGAAATGACGTAGTAGCTACAGCTAGCGGTGTCTTCGTGGCTACTGGACCGTCTTTCGTCCACCCACCATCCCTCCTGCTTCCTTCGACGGCGGCCCATTGCCAGGCGTGCTGGAATTCCGGTGTGGGACAGCCACTTCCTGTGCCGGCGCGTCTGTCCGCCCCGCTGCACGCTCAGCTGGGCAGCAGGACCTGCGGTCGTCTTGGCTGTCTTTTCCCCGCACCGTTATGTGCCTTCTTCCATTCTCATTGCTTCTCTCTTCCTACCACAATACGTTCGTAGGCTTCACTTCTGTCAAGTACACAGAAGCCTGGGGCTNTTCTCATTGCTTCTCTCTTCCTACCACAATACGTTCGTAGGCTTCACTTCTGTCAAGTACACAGAAGCCTGGGGCTGGAGACTTTAACGCTCGGTACAGCACTATCCGTAATTCCGTACTTGACCCATTCAGACCCCACATACACACTGTGTAAAATTATATTCAGATTAGTTTTGGGCGGTACTGTACATTGCGAGGCTTGATGACCAATAAAGTACCTTGTGGGTGCCTGTTTCGTAAACCGTGTTAACGGTAAAGTTTATGATTGGTTCATACAATTATTGGCTTCAGNTCTCATTGCTTCTCTCTTCCTACCACAATACGTTCGTAGGCTTCACTTCTGTCAAGTACACAGAAGCCTGGGGCTAGAGACTTTAACGCCCGGTACAGCACTATCCGTAATTCCGTACTTGACCCATTCAGACCCCACATACACACTGTGTAAAATTATATTCAGATTAGTTTTGGGCGGTACTGTACATTGCGAGGCTTGATGACCAATAAACTACCTTGTGGGTGCCTGTTTCGTAAACCGTGTTAACGGTAAAGTTTATGATTGGTTCATACAATTATTGGCTTCAGATTACTGGTTAACAAGTGCTGTGTCGACATATTCAAAGCACGCACCATAATATTTCATGTTTGTGAGATATGAAACTTCAGATAAAAGTAGGTCTGAAAGAGTTAACGCTTTCGGCTACATTGTCCAATATATGATACGTGGCACACAAAGTGTATTTAATGAACTACACTGCACGTAGCATAAAACCACGTCTAATTAGGTAAGTACCTTACGAGGTAGGATACATTATTCGTTGTTGAGACGTATTCTGCAAACTCAAAAACAGTTGCTACCAACATCATCAAGTGCAGATACATTTTTATTGACATCTACACGTGGCAGAGCGTTAAATTGATACTCGTACAGTCCCTAAAGTTGGAGCCGTACGTTGGGAAGCCTTGAAAATTGTATCTTTTTCTGTCATTCAAAGAGTTAACAAATTCAACACGATGCTTCTATGTAGTTGGGCAATTATTCGTCAAAAACCTCTTATTTTTAAAATCTCGTTTTATAGTCTACTCACTTTTATTGTCTATAGGTTCATGGTTATTTGAGCACTTTTTAAATCAACCTACAAAAATGTCACTGCCCCTAACTACTGTTTAACGGACATACACTTACTGGCACGAGCCAGTAAATATTGGTAACAACGGAGGGAAAGCAGTGCCGTGTCTTAACGTTAAATTGAACATTTCAGTAAACTTTTGTGAATAATAAAATTATTTCTTTTGTGTTTGCTTTTCTTAACGCATGTTGTGTAATAATTAGCCAATTTATAAAATATTTTATTTCCTAATAATTTTACAATTTGACCTGACTGGCGCAAGAATAAAGTAATTAAGCCTATGGCAACGTTATTTTTACATATGGTGGAAGAATACACAATGCAAACAAAAGTAGATCTTAAAAAGGGCTTTAAAAAGTACTCAGTTTACCGTGAACAGCCCATACATACTCTTTAGAGCAATGAACAAACCATGAAAAAACAAGCCTTTCACAAACAGTCGTGTGGCCGAAAATAAATTGATTTGTCGTAAAAAAAACTGGATCAGCATAATAAACGGTCGTCACTTGCGTACATAAATGAAAACGAAGATATAAATGTACAACTTCTGGAATTCGTGAATTTTTCCTGTTTTTACATTTTCATATGCAAAACAATAAGACATATTTAAGGTTTGGTGTTCGCGTCATATGAATCTGCAGAGCTTAGAGAGACTCGAAATAACTGGCAACTGTATCAGTGATGTGTAATTTTTGGGTCTCGCGAGTGATTTTACACAGACCGTTGTCATTCCGTCAAAATTCCTCGGCAATCACGGGCACGCAAAACGCTATGTCCTGTATATAAATACTTAAGATATGATGGAATTCCGGTCCTGAAATTGTTTGGCAAAATAATTTAAAACGCATTCATTTCGTAACTGCAGACCTACAGTTTCGTGCGCAGAAACTGAAATACAAATTTATCGATAACTCTGGCTGTCCTTTTACAGAAAATAACCTCCAAAAGCTGAAGCGCGCCTTGAAAAAAAAATCAACGACTTGTGGAAGAAAGAAACTACCGTGCTACACATGATCCCAGTTAAGTAAATTGTAGCCTTTAGTTGCCTCTTTTTCATTTCAAAGCAACAAATAATTTTTTTTTTAAATAGTAACTACAGCACACTTACTATAATGGGCACGTGTGCTTGCAGTAACTGCGACAAAATAGAAGAGGAATGCTTGTATCTGTGAAAGTGACAGCGAAATTGTCACNTGCTTGCAGTAACTGCGACAAAATAGAAGAGGAATGCTTGTATCTGTGAAAGTGACAGCGAAATTGTCACAGCTATTGTGACGTTTGTTGTTCAGAGGGCTGTGCTTCTGCTATTTTCAGTTGTGAAATGCACGGTCGAGTCACATAGTTATGACAACCCTCGGAATTTGGCGTCAGCAACGTGTAGGCAATGAAATATGACACCGAACGCAAGCAGCACGTGGGGTTGGCATATACGGCGAGATGTAAGCGCTTTACAAACATATTAAAACGCATTGTTTATCATATGCTGAAGGTTTAATAATGTAGTCTCTCAAGCCAAGGGCGGTACTATTTCTGGACAACTCACTTCGCGAATATTTTGCGGGCTGTTAGGGTTTAGATTTGCAATAACTGCACAAACGACATCATTGCGAATAAACGGCGAGGAAATTGTTGAGCCCAGAGTACCATTAGTGCGACGGGCGGACATTGGCTGCGAAGGTGTGTGAAGGCCCACTATTGTGCTACAGATGAGCAATTCGCCATCAGAACGAACCAGGGTGTTACCGGATGTGAGACTAACATGACATAAGCGAACACTTTTGCGCAAGGGGCTCCTAAGCAAATGGTCAATCACTGTATCCACTTTGGCGATTCATTGGCAGAAATGGATCGAATTCGCTCAACAGTGCCACAATTAATTTGCTACTGATTTACAAAGGTTTCCTTTCGCAGTGGCTATAACAATGTTTGCTCCATTGAATGGATGGATGTCTGCGTTTCAGGCCCAAAACCTCCGAGAACCAACCCTCTACTACCCTAAAAACAACTGCTGTAATATACAAGCGGTCGGCCAATAGCTTTTTCGCGTGGGGAATAGTTCCTTGGCATTATTTGGGTCCACTTATAACTCTAGAAATTGTTCTCAACCAACGTGGTTNCCAGGGTGTTACCGGATGTGAGACTAACATGACATAAGCGAACACTTTTGCGCAAGGGGCTCCTAAGCAAATGGTTAATCACTGTATCCACTTTGGCGATTCATTGGCAGAAATGGATCGAATTCGCTCAACAGTGCCACAATTAATTTGCTACTGATTTACAAAGGTTTCCTTTCGCAGTGGCTATAACAATGTTTGCTCCATTGAATGGATAGATGTCTGCGTTTCAGGCCCAAAACCTCCGAGAACCAACCCTCTACTACCCTAAAAACAACTGCTGTAATATACAAGTGGTCGGCCAATAGCTTATTCGCGTGGGGAATAGTTCCTTGGCATTATTTGGGTCCACTTATAACTCTAGAAATTGTTCTCAACCAACGTGGTTNTTCGCGTGGGGAATAGTTCCTTGGCATTATTTGGGTCCACTTATAACTCTAGAAATTGTTCTCAACCAACGTGGTTATCTATCGATCTTTAGAAATAATTCAGACTCGTGTATGTTGACTGTCTTTCTAGGGTGGATGGGATCTCCCAGAAGAACAATGAGAAATTTCATGAGACCAATATTGTCCCGGAGTAGTTGGATATTGGAGGTGCACGACTAAGATACTGAGGTGCTTCTCTGGCATCTATTTTCCCATAATTGAACCAAATCGGGCAGATTTTGTATAGCCTTTGAACACCATGTTCATTGCATTTATCCTTCACCTCGCAGCCTTTAGCAGCTATCGAATATACCGCATTCTGCATGGTTAGAAATATCATTATCAACCACACAGCATCTTATTAAATAATTACCACGTAGTCTAGCTGCTGTATGTGCAGCAGAATGTGGCCATTCTGAAAACTTGTTGGTGGTCATAATAAGGTAACTCGGCCGTGTGTAAGTAGGCAGCTACAGATACACTGAAACGAGACAAAGACGATTCATCTGGCGGAAACGTTTTGCTTCCCTGGCAGATGCGCACTGGTCTCTGTACACTGGCAGCTGAGAGCAGTATTTATTGAGAAAATAGCTCCTATATTTAATAATAATTCAATGTACTTACCTTATTTAGAAAAATACTAGCCAGCAAAAAAAGAAAGTAAGATATTTATTTTGGCAGTGCTCAACAGTTGAGATCCTTAACGTCCGTGGAGGAGGAGAGAGTATGAAGCAGCAACAAAGCAATGACGGAAGATAAAGGAACACCTTGAGAAAACTCACAGGCCAATAGCAACGTACGCTACTTTTCCACATTCGAAAATTCGGGACATCTCCAGGAATCGAACCTGATTCGCCGTTGTTTAGAGTAGTTTTTCAACCACACTGTAACAGTTTCCCTTAAGTGAGCCTTATTTATCCTATGGGTTTGTGTGAATCACGGCTGACACTAATATTTCGATCAGTAGCAGTGCATGAGACCGTGCACTCCTGCTCGGTCACTCTAATTCTGAATCAGTGATTTCAATCGGAATTTTTCCATTGAAGCTTCAGATAAGTTGTTATCTACTGGTGAACGAGTGTTATGCACTGACGATTTACTTCCAGCGCAGTAAAAATCACCAGGAACCAGCAGAAANTATCTACTGGTGAACGAGTGTTATGCACTGACGATTTACTTCCAGCGCAGTAAAAATCACCAGGAACCAGCAGAAATCACTGTTTAGCCCGTGAATACCAGCAACAAAAATTATCAGTGGAATTTTACTGATACAAGTGAATCGGTTACAACTGATCTGCAGTCAGGTTCTCTGATTTGGAGAAATTTTATGTGTTCCGACTTTACAGTGAAGCTCTAAACAAATTTTTACAAGTTTGCCTAATAATTTATTTGACGAAAGTTTTAAAATTAAAATATTGCTTTTTCAAATGAGGTGCTATTTCCTCATTAATCGTGAAATTTTGCTTGAGCAGAACTCAGTTTTGTTGCCAGTAATAATTATTTGCACGTTTTTTCAGTCGTGCGTGCTGTACTTCGGCTGTGCACTGCTACCATTCCTCCAGCATGTCCCTCGCGCTGGCCGGAACTGCATAGAAACACGAGAATCTCGCCCTTATCCGCGACTGCTGCATACATACACCGCTTCTGCACATGAGTAGTAATACTCTACATTGCTGCGTATCCACGTCGCTCAGCAAAAAAAAAAAAGTGTAAACCAAATTCATTAGTTGAAAACTACACACTGGAATAATAAAACAGTTTTACTTATAAAACAGCGATATTCTGTAACAAAGGTACAATCATAATAATTTTTAATTGGAAATATTTAACGTAAAAATATTTGTGTGTGCAAACAAAAGTAGGAAGAGGGAAACTTGATTGTATTTAGAGATAGATGGTTTGTATAAGCATATGAAACGTGGAGGAAGCGCAGAATTTTATTCGCTTGCCCATTTTAAGGCAATTCCACTCGTGGTTCCCTTGTGACAGTGTGTTGGACTTCCGAAAATATTTCAGTCGTATAAGATAGCGGTAACTACGAACTTCCTTCTTTTCGTTTTCTTCATTTCACTTCTGTTAAACTTTTATCTGCATAGAGTTTAATGGTTAATTCTAAGTTATTATAATTGTTCATTATTAGTAAACAAATGTTTACTCTGTGATACACGTTAATATTAAAAACAAGAATCTCAAGTTAAAGTGTGTGAGCATTTTTTGCTACAAATTGCACATTTATTTTTTATTTCACATTACGTTTGCCGCCTCACAAGTTCTAATTCACAATTAACAATGCATAAAGTTCAGGTAAGTAAAAGTTTACCATAATTCTTGTAATTTTACTAACATTCATACATTGAGTATAATTATTTCCCATTAATTAATGTGTACAAAGAAAGACGTTAACTAAAAAATGATCTAGGTTTTAAACACTTTAATTCATGTCTGATAACAAAAATGTTACAGTTTTATGTAAATTTAATATTACTGGGAATAGGGAAAGTTAGAGCCGTTTATCCAAGATTTGTATATATATATATATATTTGTAAATATATATAATTTTTTTCATATACCTTCGTCTTTGGGACATTAATATTCCATATTTATTCCATAGTTATCATAGTTAAATAAAATTAAATATAATTGTTTATTTTCTCGTAGAACCCCAACAAATATCGCAGTTATTGATATAGCACCCATGCAGATATAGGTTAAGAAATCTCAAACCCAAACTGTAACTTATGTTATGGTATGAGGACTTATATAATTAAATGAATCAATTTTTCAAATTTGAAACATTGGTAGAGTGCTTGCAGTTTCATATTTTTCTTAAAGGTACATGTTTAATGCACTTAGTAAAAACATTTAGTGAGAAGAAACGTATTTAGAGTATTGAACAATTAGGTTTAACGGTAGAATAATAGTAGTACAAATTTGATAACACCTTAAGATACTTTTATTTTTTGTGCACAAAATATCATATACAAATCCATATAAATACACAAAAAACCCCAGAATAATAATTATTCACTGCTACTAGCTATCCTAAGAAAAACCTAAGAGTAATGGACAAAGTTAACGAAATGATAAATTCAGGCATACGATTAAAATTTACTTATTTCTATTGCACATAAAACAAGGAGTTACCAATGTAACAAATGAGCCAAAAGTCCTCTACATGGATACAAATTAATTCGGTGAAGTTATTAAAAGCGTATATTTTAGGTAGGCCTTGATGTCTTGTTAACAGATATATCATTAGAGACGGAACCAGACACATATGCAATGCTAGAAAGATAATTACAAATACATATTTATGCCTTAATCAGGACTCAAACCCAGAACCCCCGTACCTTTAGCTCGTATGCAACCAGCTACATTATGGAAGTGGGATTAGGAGCTTCAATTTATGTTGTAATCCACCTGTTGGTTTGGTAGGCAGTGTTTGCTAATCAGAAATATTTACCGGACAGTGTCATTTTGTAAACCAAATATGTGAGAAACTGAAATCATTTAACTTTACATGGCCAACTGTAGCACTACTTGCGCGAAAAAAAATGGTGGAAACGGTTTATTTGGTTACCGAGATGGGGCATGAAAGACAATTTTTCTCATGTGCTGGTATCTTTATAAATTTATCTGGTTGCCGAGATGTGGCATAAAATACATATTTCCTCATGTACTGATATATTTATAAATTTATTTGGTTACCGAGATGTGGCATAAAATACATATTTTCTCTTGTGCTGATCACATTATAAATGACTGATAAAATGTAGATTAACACAGTCGATGTTTGTCAACGATACTGCCAGCATATAAAGTGTGGTTGAAATTATTTGGGACGGCATATAAACTTAAAATATTTACATGGATATTCTGATGAAAATATGTGGCTATATTTCGATTGATACAAATTTAGATGAACTAAAAAATTATAACTTTTCACACCCTGGATTTTATGGGGACCGGTTGACTGTTAACACAGACTTATCATAAAATAATTTTTGTACGTGGCAATTTTTTACAAAATGGTTGCAAAAAGAGACTCTGTGTAGACACATATGGTTGTTGTAATAGATACTGCTAGCTTACAAAGCTAATATTGAAATTGCTGACATGGTTTCATATATAAAGCATATTAAGTTAAAAGTGTTTTATGTCGACAGTTTTGAAAATATGTGTCTGACACACTTAAACACACCAAATTACACGACCTACCTTAGTGTTTGTTATTTGTCAAATTTGGTAGCAATGGATTAATCTTTTTTCCGAGGTACGATATAAAAACTATATTTTCATTGCTGTGCTATCTTACAAAATTGCTTGCAAAAAGACACTGTGTATATGCATTTCATGGTTGTACTACATACTCGAAGCAAGCAAAGTTAAGTTGATAATAATTACATGGTTTCGTATATATTGCTTAGTAAGCTGAAAGGATTGTTAATGGTCGCTTATTTTAAACGTAGAGTCTGATACAAAACATATCAGTTACATAACGTTATGTAGTACTCCCGGGATACGACCACGTCGCGCACTCTTATAAAATGACAGGGAAAAGAGAATCTGTATAGTCACATTTGATAGTGTTAATAGGTACTGCCAGCATATCTATTTAAATTGAAATTTGTTACATGATTCCATAGAAAAAGGACAATATTCCAAAATGTTAAAATGACAGCCATTTTAATAATAAATGCCTGAACAGCATAAAACATATTATTTTACATGTACTACCGCAGTACTACTTGACTGTTAAATTTAGTAGACATCGGCAGATAGCTTTGCGAGACATTATATTGAAACCAAATTTTTCACATAGCACTTTATAACAAAATGGCGGACAAAAAATCTATGTGCAGTCAGTCACATTTGATTTTTTTAATAGAAACTGCAAGCATACAAAGTTAAGTTGAAATTGGCTTCATGGTTTCGTGGAAATGGCGTAAGCTAAAATGTCTGTATAACCGCCATTTTGAAAATAATTAACTCTTATTTATTGGAATTAGAAGATAAATTTCCGAGATATTATGTTAAAGCTTTTTTCACGCAGTGTCGTCTGCCGAAATAGCGTAACAATAACAATATATTTCAACGCTTACATGTTTCAATGCCAATTAAGCTAAATTTGGTTTTNTGCCGAAATAGCGTAACAATAACAATATATTTCAACGCTTACATGTTTCAATGCCAATTAAGCTAAATTTGGTTTTAACCGGATTAATGTTTTCTGAGATATGATATAACATCCACGATTTTCAAACCACAGCCAGTTTCAAAATAAGCATTTTTCGTTGTCGAAAACTATAAAAGTCGAATGTTCTGAGTAAGTATCATTTGTGTACCGAGTTACGTAAAATTAAGTTTACTCGTTCCTAAATTTTAAGAGGGGCACACACACATAGGCTCTCACACAGGGAAGTGATCTCATAAGCCTATATTTTCATCTGAAAGTAGGCTAAAATTTAACCGTGATTATCCTGCATACTCATATTTCTTTGGAAGGAAATAGTGTAAACACATTAGTTTTAATTACAATAATCCAGTAGGGTATGTCATTCGTAAACAAAAAATCACTCACAATTTTTTTAAATAACTCACGCACAAAAATGAGCTTTGTATGAGTAAAATGAGGTGGCCAATTCCAAAACGTCTCTTTTCCACTTTTTCAAAATGTATTTCTTGTGTTTAGAGTATTGTTGACATTATTGTACCGATAAATCCGCGTCATTATGCTTCCAAGACGTTATTTTTCTTTTTTATAATCAAGAATGAATGCTGATTGAATTTACGTGACTCTCTTCCTAAAGCCTTCAACAAAATGGCGGTTGAAAAATGTACGCCTTATTGAAAAAGGAAAGGTTTTCTTCGCTAATATGGCTTGTCTGTTTCCTTAGCCTCGCACTTTTCTGTTTTCTCTTTGTCCAAAATTTACTTTTGCAAAAATTATTTTGTACTCAACATATTCCCAAAAATCTGTTCTCTTGCGTACTGTTAAAAATCGTCCTTTATTCAACACATTTGNATTTTGTACTCAACATATTCCCAAAAATCTGTTCTCTTGCGTACTGTTAAAAATCGTCCTTTATTCAACACATTTAAGCCTTTTACGCATGATCTTTACTAGGAAACTCCATTAAGTATAAATTGCTAATAACTAATGTCGATGTGATAATGTTTCAAAAAGTTTTAACTTGCTAATTATTGTCTCATAATGTTTTACTGAGTATCCACAAGTTTTGCTACGTGGTCAAAAGAGCTTACAAAATTGTTGTCTGATAATCCACACGTTTCGCTTAGTGATGAAAAGACGTTTCGGAATGGATTATCACATTTGACATTTATTAACTTAGTCTTGAGAAACATCCGTTTATCATAACCACACGTGAATAAGCTCGTATGTATTTCATTGTTAAAATGAAACCTTAAACTTTCATCGCCTACATGACAAAAAGATATAATTTACTTGGGACAAAAATATAAAAGGCAAAAACCACAAATTGCTTTTGGAAAAGGGATAAGTTGTTCAGTGCAAGGAATTTAAAATTTTAATGTTCTAGTGTGTACACTGTGGTTNGCAAAAAGAGATCATTTACTTGGGACAAAAATATAAAAGGCAAAAACCACAAATTGCTTTTGGAAAAGGGATAAGTTGTTCAGTGCAAGGAATTTAAAATTTTAATGTTCTAGTGTGTACACTGTGGTTATATGATTTTTAATATGTGGCGTAAGTTGTGATACTTTTCGATTTCACCGCATCTTCGAAGTGTAAAAGCGTTTTAAATTTGGTGGTATTGTATTTACTTTGCTCTTGTATCAGTGTCGACATATATGTAACGTTTCACATACATTTCTAGCTTTTTATGAACCAGTCAGTTCTTATAATGTCACACGACGTTTATCTTTATGGCTGTGCAGCTATTTTTGTCTTCTTATCTCAACAAGATAAAGCATAAATTGTTACGTGGTACGGGCGAAAATTAGTCAGGTGGTACGTTATCCAAAATAATAACTTGGAACGGTAGAAGGTTTACGAAAGAAAACCACTTATGTAATCCGACATTCAATTCAAAAGCATTTTTTTTAAGAGAATGGTATCCGATTACCGTATAGTTTGAATATTTTTGGGCTGCTAGGATGGTTTTCCTAAAAAGGCACTTGTATTTGCAAAAAATGTTCACGTATTTTTAAAAAATCTTTTTCTTGGCTGTTGCACTTGGGTTATATTTGTTTCGCTTTTCCACACTGAACTCGCCAAGCATTCAGACAAATGTCATGGCCACGCATTTTTCAATAGTGCTTCAATATACCTATAATACTATCGAGCAAAATTAGTCTAGAGGGTTCACGAATTCTTTATTATTTATCACTTATTATAGGGCAAGAAGCAGGAGCTGTCTTCTCAAATATCGGCGTTTATTTGTGTGGCAAACTTCGTGCACACATGGTCTACCATCACCATTATGCACATAGAGAGTTCCGATGCTCGCAGACGTACTTGAACCCTATCGAGCCCGCATGAAATCGCAGAGATACAACATCTCGTGTTATGCACGCACATAAGCAATAAATTCGCGAAAAATTTTAAACATACAAACGTATGCGTACATGAATTCTTTTACTCATGCGCACAAAAATTCGTCGGTCGGCAGGAGCTATACTCAGTTCAGAAGGTCTACTGTAAACTGCGAATTTGTAAACAATTGTGGACATAAATCCAGCCCCAAAGCGTTAAAAGCTCTCAGACCCGTTTTGCAAGTATGGCATTTTCCA
>NQII01006539.1:68839-103959 GCA_002778355.1 Clitarchus hookeri
CCTCAAGGCCAGTCCATTATTCACACTGCTGCTTCGTGCATGGGCCACCTCAAGGCCAGTCCATTATTTACACTGCTGCTTCGTGCATGGGCCACCTCAAGGCCAGTCCATTATTTACACTGCTGCTTCGTGCATAGGCCACCTCAAGGTCAGTGGCCACCTCAAGGCCAGTCCATTATTCACACTGCTGCTTCGCACCAGCACGGCAAGCCACGTTCAATTCTCAGAAGAGTCGTTCCCAGATTTTCGCAAGTGGGAATTATGAAGGACGTTGCTTCTTGACGGCAAGTTCTCACAGAGCATTCCTATCTCCGTGGCCTCTGCATTTTATCGTTGCTCCATATCCATCTCGTTTCACCTTCCATGGCTGTCAACACCCAGATGCTAAACACTCCTGAAAAAATTCTTTAAAAAAATGCTTTTAAAAATTGCTTAAAAACGTTCCTCAAAAACAATTCTCAAAAATTATTCCTCAAAAACTTTATTCAGATAAATTCCTTTAGAAATTTCCTTAAAAACATTTTTCAAATAACGTTCCTCTAATGCATACCTCACAAACATAACACAAAAACCTTCCTCAAAAAATTTCTCAAACATTGTTTCTCAGGAAATACTCCTTAAAAAAACATGCCAAAAGAATCATACTTCTAAAACCACATCTCAAAAACCATACCTGACAAATCATAACTCAAAAATCATATTTCGAAAATTATACCTTTAAAATCATACCTCAAAAATATGCGTCACAAAACATACCCGTAATGCCTAGCCACGAAAAAAATATTTACCTTATAGAGCACACCAAAATAATCATATCCCAAAAAAACATACCTAAAATATACACCTCAAAAACTTACCTCAAAAACATACCTCAAAAAACATACCTCTAATATCACACATCTAAAATAATACCTCGAAAATCACACCTCACAAATCATAGGTACCTCACAGATTGTACCTCACAAATCACACCTAAAAAATACATACAAAATAACACCAAGAATCATGCCTCAAAAAACATACCTCCAATATTATACATAAAAATTCATACTTCAAATACCATATACTTGAAAAATCACCTCAAAAAATACGCAATATACAATCGGCCACCAGGTCTTCCCATGGTACGTAATATTTTCTCAGCCTCAGCAATTAATTACATATCAATACACTTTTTGTCTTGCCCTATAATATGCTGAAGACTAAACCTATTAGCTTAACACCACATCTCTGCCATAACCAAATTCCAAATTCCTGTTGTTTTTATTATGAAATAAATAAATTTATATTTGCTGCGAATTAAAGCACTTTAACTTATTCTTCGGGGATAAAATATTTCTTTACGNTGAAATAAATAAATTTATATTTGCTGCGAATTAAAGCACTTTAACTTATTCTTCGGGGATAAAATATTTCTTTACGGGAAATAATTACTACGCTCTTAGAGCCCGAACACAGGGAAAACAAGTGTATTTAAGACTACATAGAGACTGTTCTGATTTAATGTATTTTCGATGCACATGGAAACAACGCCCTCNAAACAAGTGTATTTAAGACTACATAGAGACTGTTCTGATTTAATGTATTTTCGATGCACATGGAAACAACGCCCTCCGCGCGATTAATAGATTACTAATGGGAATACATAAAAGCAAAAAAAAAGTGTTTCGTGGCAGCGACTCATAAACTCAGATATATATTTTCCCACGAAATAATCAGGGAAATACAGTCTGGCCGGTACGTTCTGTACGGTTGCTAGGTCCAGCATGACTGGTATGGTCAGATGGTAGGCGCGACTGGTATGAGCGGTACGGTCTCTGATACTGTGCCAACATTACCTTTGCTCCGTGACAGTTGACACATACCTTCATTTTACAGAATTGGGAAACTTCGTTCCTAATTGGCTGCAAACGGGCCCGTTTATCATCAGAAAAAAATGTAAATCCTGGTACCATAAAAATATATATGCAGCTGCAATATCATACTGACTCCTCCCAGCTGACTCCTGAAGACTGATTCCTTCATATTGACTCCTGCCAGCTGACTCCTTCATACTGACTCCTGCCAGCTGACTCCTTCATACTGACGCCTGCCAGTTGACTCCTTCATACTGGCTTCTGCCAGCTGATTCTTTGATACTAACTCCTGAAGACTAACTCCTTCATATTAACTCCTGCCAGCTGACTCCATACTGACTCCTGAAGTCTGACTCCTGCAGACTGACTTCTTCCAGCTGACTCCTTCATACTGACTCCTGAAGTCTGACTCCTGCAGATTGACTTCTGCCAGGTGACTCCTGGGAGCTTACTCCTACCGACTAAATCCTGACGGCTGACTCCTGCATACTAACTCCTGTTGACTGACTCCTTCCGAGACTTTCCTCGTTGGCTGGTTGAATAACAGCTAAAATCGAAAGCATTGTTATATACACATATATGTGTGTATATATAAAACTTTTGTTCGATATTAACTATTTNCAGCTAAAATCGAAAGCATTGTTATATACACATATATGTGTGTATATATAAAACTTTTGTTCGATATTAACTATTAGAAATCCCCATTGCTATGGTTCTATCATCTGGAACATGGCCCATGAGGTTTGGGAAGCTATTGCCCAGTGAACTCACGAGTCAAACGAACAGATGCTGGAGAACACACCCTCGGCACCGCAAGCTCGCTAGCATGCGCATGACAGACGAAAACTGCACCATTTGATTGGGGACTCGAACTGGACACACACACACACACACACAAAATATTCGAAGCCCAGCGGTAACTATCATGTTTCTCGTAGCACTTCGTGGAACTTATCGGGAACCATTCATCTATTGTGCGAACTTTACCTCGCGAATCACCTCACTTAACACAATGCGTACGTTCCATCTAATTGGCGGAACATTTATTGTACTGCATAATACGGAGCCAGGCTTGCGCTCACTAAAGGTCTTCTGTAATATATTTAGAAATAAAAAACATTTTGGAGCATTTTTAGAAAATTCACGGTTAAGTTCGCGCAAGAATTTATCACAAGTAATTCGAAAACACACAGATATCATCGTCTATACATAATCACGTATAAAACTTTATTTCTGTATGCTTGCAGGCATTTGTAAACATGAATATAAAGCTAGTTAAATTTTTTATATAAGTATTTGAATTGTGTGTATACTATATAACATATATAGCGTATAAGTTATTTGATGTTGTAATGGAAGTACAAAAAAGTGAGAAAACAGTTTATCATTTTACTTTTTATAAATTCACAAAAACCTTAAAATCTCACGTATCTAAATAAATTATTATATTTGGCTATAGCTCAAAATAATTGTTTAAATTTCCATGAAATTCAAATTGTTTTTAATAGAATTTGTTAAGTAATTTCCCCATGGTATTGTTTAACTTTTTTACGGCAGCATTAAAAGTTAAAATAGAATAAAAATCTAAATATATGTTTTAAGGTAAATTTATTTATAGCGTTTCTCAAGAATCACTTTACTTGAAATCAGACTTTGTTCTTAAATAAGTTTAGGAATGTTGTCGGGTGCAAGGTTTAAGTTTAAAATGATCATAAGAAAGTTAAAACCGCGCTGGAATATATTTTTCAACTGATTAAGAATTTACATCAAGCTATCACTGAAACCAACTCAGAAAATCGTAAAATATTTTTAGAAAATGGCAAAAAAATTTTAGGTACTTGAAAGTCCATAAATTCAACGCCCGTCCCCACATTACATCAACTGAGCCGCAACGTGCCCTTAGTACACTATTCTGAAAGGAATATTTGAACATTTCACGATTCTTTTTGTAGCTATAGCTAGTTTTCCGTTCATAGATAAGTTTGGTAAGTTCGGCTTATTTTCTTCTGTCAAAGTACTTTAAATCCTTCCGTCGTTGCCTAACATTACCTCGAACTTAACTCTTAACATTTGTTGTGTCTAGGGAAAATGCTAACGTACACTTGGCCGCTTTGGCATTCCATTAGAAGTACGGTCAAATAGCGGAACTCAATTTAGCGTATCGGAAAATGCTGAATTTTTAGATCTCTCTATTAAGAAAGGGATTTATCCCTCCCAATAGCAGCCCTTGCTCTTATTAATAGATCGATGCAGCCTAGTTTGGGGTCAAGACAGCCAAAGGCTTACTGAAGAAAAATAAATAAGGTCCATATTTGGCAACGCTGTCAAACCTAAACACACCCCAGTACGGCGAACATACATAGCATAACTAAAGCCAAGCACAGATTTTACTGGGTAGACGTCTGAGAAATGTTAATCCCACGAATACGAACAGTAACACTCATATTCGCATAAAGCGTGTTTTCATTGTAGGAAAAGTCACATAAACACTTTTCTTAGTTTACTGCCGCTGTCACTGTGGATATGATATATATTATATATAATGCATACACTTACGCCAGGGGTTTTTCCCAAAATTTTAATTTAGAAGCCTTTTTTAATTAACTGCGGAAAATTATTATACGAAGAACACTTTATGCAACTATCATATACATCATTTATGATATCTTCTATGTTGAAAAAGTTATTTTCGCATTTTAGACTCGTGTAAATTTTGTTTATGATCGTACCACAAGTTGCTTAAGATCCAGGAAGTAAAGTTTGATTTGCCGATGTTAAAATATTGCAGGACTTTAACACACCAGATCAGTAAGCTGTGAGTAGAGGCGATAAGGCCAGCTCTGGCTCCAGTGCTGATGTGTTTATTTGCGTCAAACACACTAAGGAGCTTCAGAAAGTTAATCAAACCTGAAGATGAAACGTACAGAAAGAATCAGTTAACTACAAAATATGCAGTTATTTAGTTTGGACACCTACGTTACAAATTTAACTTTGGTTACAAAAATAGTTTTATGCGAAACTGTTAATAGTTGACCACTGTATTTAGAATACCTCTAATAGTTTTAAAAGACTATTAACATCTAATTTTTAAACATGACAAAATACCAAAAAACAATCGATCACTTTCAAATCTGCAGTTAATTATAAACCTGAAATAATTTATATAGTTCATAGACCGATTGGTTTTACGTTGATTTGATATAAACTCTGTATTTAAGGTAAGTATGTCAGACGTCATGCTGTCAGTCTTCCAGGTGACAACCTAATATACCGCTCAGGTGAGTGTGAAATTTCGTTCGTTATTTCGGGTCATGGATTTAATGCCACTTGCCTGTGATGATCGTGCAGATTTAACACTGAATGCCCTGCTCATTCTGGATACGAAAACTGTAGTATACATTGTGGTCTCAAGAAAACACAAGTTTTCAGTAACTTTAATTTTTTTTTTGTTACGTAGTTTTATTGAAGCGGAGTCACATAAATCCCTGTAGCGGAGAAAGGGAATAGATTTTTTGAAAGATTAAATACGTAATATCTCTCTTTAATTAATATTTGAATGTAAGTATGTGTTTCACAGAAAAAATGTGTCCTTCAGCTGCGTGCAAAAAAAATATTCGCTTTTTCACTAAAAAATTAAAACATATGAAACATGTAGCTCATAAGCAGGGAAAATTTGTAAATATGAATAAATAATGAGCAATCCTTGCTGACGATCCGCGGTTGTCCTACATGATAGTAAGAAGGATTTTTGATAGTTCATTTAATGTTATGTTTCAAAACAAAAAACCCTGCTCCTAAATTTTTCTCTGAAGTAATTTTTGATGTCATGACATTGTCATTAACATATACGCTTTACGATAATTTAATTTTTTTTTCAAATTACCGAGTTATGTTAAAGCGTCTTAAATGTTGCCAAATGACGTAATGCTACCGCGTTGTTGAACCTTATTTGTGGAAAAGCAAAGTAGAAATACATAAATACGTTTATTTTCAATGCATTTCATAATTGACTTTCGATTTCTTGTCTTGAAAATGGGTATTTATAATAACGTGGTTAAGTGTAAGAGGAGGCAGTATCCTAAACTTCTCCACAAAAAAAAACAAAGGCGATCTATAATCTTTATTGCCGCGCTCTGTCCCATCTTACTTCCGCCTCTGCTGCGTCTATATCGTTATTCGTGCCAGTCCTTCTCCATTCTGGCATGTAGCAAAAGACGTGTGTATCACACAGGGTAATCCGCTATACTTACAGCGAACCTGCTGTCATCGCAAACGGGCTTAGACATGAACCTCTTTCTTGAGTAGCTTTAGGGTCTCGTTGTAAGCAGTTGTGTCTATTTTAATTTAAAAAAAAATTTAAATATTTCAAATAACTTTGTTTAGGCAGAAATGAACGTCGATATTTTGTTTCCTATTTGAAATTTGATTATTGATAAATACATGTGTTCAGTGAAAAGTACCAAAGTCACCCAAAGCCGCTGTAAGTATCCCTCTGTTTACGATGTTTGTTCTTATGTAAAACAGTGTTATAAACTGTTACGATAACTCTATCTTTTCTAGGCAGATTGCTGTATTAAAACCCTATAGTCANTGTAAAACAGTGTTATAAACTGTTACGATAACTCTATCTTTTCTAGGCAGATTGCTGTATTAAAACCCTATAGTCACCACTTAAAATTCTGAGCAAACAGAAAACACACGCGAAACTCGTTTATGCTGTTTTCCATCCCAATGCTTTCTTATAGCCGGATGTGACCTTGGAGCATGTAATATTGTTTACTACCGATTCCCTTAAAAATGCATAGTATGGAATTGAATTACCATTTTTAAACCAACATTTACAATTTTTCCCGACTTCCATCTGCGTGTATTTGAACGAACACGCTTACTGGCATATTGTCAAGTAAGGTTGGACTCTAAGTAAAAAAAAATAGTTCAACGGCATTTGGCAGAAAGAGCATTTGCCAGAAAATTTTTCTCTTTAATTAAGAAATGTCTTTGGCAGGATAGGCGTTTGGCAGAATGGGATTTTGGTAGAACAGGCATTTGGTAAAATAATTTAAACAGAACAGTCGTTTGGCATAAATTTCCTTCGCCTGTCTGAAATTCTCTTAACCCGACNTTTGGTAAAATAATTTAAACAGAACAGTCGTTTGGCATAAATTTCCTTCGCCTGTCTGAAATTCTCTTAACCCGACCCTCTGTCGTTTGGACACATTGAGCACAAATTTGCATCGCCTCCCTGGCGTTTGACCGGACAGTCATTTGGCAGAAAATGCGTTTGGCAGAACCGGCGTTTGGTAAANGTTTGACCGAACAGTCATTTGGCAGAAAATGCGTTTGGCAGAACCGGCGTTTGGTAGAACAGTCATATGACAAAATACCCATTTGACAGAACAAGTATTTGACAGAGCCGGCACTTGGCTAGCAGAATTGAGGCTTTGCTGTACAGGTATTTCGCCAAAAATGTAATTGGCAGGGAAATATGCCAAATAACTTCTCGGCTAAACTACCGACACGCATTACATGAGCTAATGGGGTGTCTGAAAGGAAGCATTTAAATTAGTGGACTCTCGAGTTATTTAATTTTTTTTTCTATTTACGTTACCTTTAAAGGAGAGAGTAAGAACTGTAACATAATTACGCCTGTAAAAATTGTTAACAGTTGCACTTGATCGATGCATGAATAAAGCGGTCGGGTCAATGATGAAGTTAATTTTACATGTAGCGGAAGAGAACAAATTTGAAAGAATATCGAAACTTTAGCAGCACTGCTAAAGAGGCGCAGTTAACTGCGAACTGTCCATGCCAGAAATTACTGTACGTGTCTTCAAATTTTTTTCCACCATAAATAAATTACTCTTCAGACTAGCTTGGAATAGATCAAGAGTAGAGGGATTATGGGGACTTTGGCACATCGGGACGTGGGACNATCTCTCTATTAAGAAAGGGATTTATCCCTCCCAATAGCAGCCCTTGCTCTTATTAATAGATCGATGCAGCCTAGGTTGGGGTCAAGACAGCCAAAGGCTTACTGAAGAAAAATAAATAAGGTCCATATTTGGCAACGCTGTCAAACCTAAACACACCCCAGTACGGCGAACATACATAGCATAACTAACGNCCCAGTACGGCGAACATACATAGCATAACTAACGCCAAGCACAGATTTTACTGGGTAGACGTCTGAGAAATGTTAATCCCACGAATACGAACAGTAACACTCATATTCGCATAAAGCGTGTTTTCATTGTAGGAAAAGTCACATAAACACTTTTCTTAGTTTACTGCCGCTGTCACTGTGGATATGATATATATTATATATAATGCATACACTTCCGCCAGGGGTTTTTCCCAAAATTTTAATTTAGAAGCCTTTTTTAATTAACTGCGGAAAATTATTATACGAAGAACACTTTATGCAACTATCAAATACATCATTTATGATATCTTCTATGTTGAAAATGTTATTTTCGCATTTTAGACTCGTGTAAATTTTGTTTATGATCGTACCACAAGTTGCTTAAGATCCAGGAAGTAAAGTTTGATTTGCCGATGTTAAAATATTGCAGGACTTTAGCACACCAGATCAGTAAGCTGTGAGTAGAGGCGATAAGGCCAGCTCTGGCTCCAGTGCTGATGTGTTTATTTGCGTCAAACACACTAAGGAGCTTCAGAAAGTTAATCAAACCTGAAGATGAAACGTACAGAAAGAATCAGTTAACTACAAAATATGCAGTTATTTAGTTTGGACACCTACGTTACAAATTTAACTTTGGTTACAAAAATAGTTTTATGCGAAACTGTTAATAGTTGACCACTGTATTTAGAATACCTCTAATAGTTTTAAAACACTATTAACATCTAATTTTTAAACATGACAAAATACCAAAAACAATCGATCACTTTCAAATCTGCAGTTAATTATAAACCTGAAATAATTTATATAGTTCATAGACCGATTGGTTTTACGTTGATTTGATATAAACTCTGTATTTAAGGTAAGTATGTCAGACGTCATGCTGTCAGTCTTCCAGGTGACAACCTAATATACCGCTCAGGTGAGTGTGAAATTTCGTTCGTTATTTCGGGTCATGGATTTAATGCCACTTGCCTGTGATGATCGTGCAGATTTAACACTGAATGCCCTGCTCATTCTGGATACGAAAACTGTAGTATACATTGTGGTCTCAAGAAAACACAAGTTTTCAGTAACTTTAATTTTTTTTTTCGTTACGTAGTTTTATTGAAGCGGAGTCACATAAATCCCTGTAGCGGAGAAAGGGAATAGATTTTTTGAAAGATTAAATACGTAATATCTCTCTTTAATTAATATTTGAATATAAGCATGTGTTTCACAGAAAAAATGTGTCCTTCAGCTGCGTGCAAAAAAAATATTCGCTTTTTCACTAAAAAATTAAAACATATGAAACATGTAGCTCATAAGCAGGGAAAATTTGTAAATATGAATAAATAATGAGCAATCCTTGCTGACGATCCGCGGTTGTCCTACATGCTAGTAAGAAGGATTTTTGATAGTTTATTTAATGTTATGTTTCAAAACAAAAAACCTTGATCCTAAATTATTCTCTGAAGTAATTTTTGATGTCATGACATTGTCATTAACATATACGCTTTACGATCATTTAATTTTTTTTTCAAATTACCGAGTTATGTTAAAGCGTCTTAAATGTTGCTAAATGACGTAATGCTACCGCGTTGTTGAACCTTATTTGTGGAAAAGCAAAGTCGAAATACATAAATACGTTTATTTTCAATGCATTTCATAATTGACTTTCGATTTCTTGTCTTGAAAATGGGTATTTATAATAACGTGGTTAAGTGTAAGAGGAGGCAGTATCCTAAACTTCTCCACAAAAAAAAACAAAGGCGATCTATAATCTTTATTGCCGCGCTCTGTCCCATCTTACTTCCGCCTCTGCTGCGTCTATATCGTTATTCGTGCCAGTCCTTCTCCATTCTGGCATGTAGCAAAAGACGTGTGTATCACACAGGGTAATCCGCTATACTTACAGCGAACCTGCTGTCATCGCAAACGGGCTTAGACATGAACCTCTTTCTTGAGTAGCTTTAGGGTCTCGTTGTAAGCAGTTGTGTCTATTTTAATTTTAAAAAAAATTTAAATATTTCAAATAACTTTGTTTAGGCAGAAATGAACGTCGATATTTTGTTTCCTATTTGAAATTTGATTATTGATAAATACATGTGTTCAGTGAAAAGTACCAAAGTCACCCAAAGCCGCTGTAAGTATCCCTCTGTTTACGATGTTTGTTCTTATGTAAAACAGTGTTATAAACTGTTACGATAACTCTATCTTTTCTAGGCAGATTGCTGTATTAAAACCCTATAGTCACCACTTAAAATTCTGAGCAAACAGAAAACACACGCGAAACTCGTTTATGCTGTTTTCCATCCCAATGCTTTCTTATAGCCGGATGTGACCTTGGAGCATGTAATATTGTTTACTACCGATTCCCTTAAAAATGCATAGTATGGAATTGAATTAGCATTTTTAAACCAACATTTACAATTTTTCCCGACTTCCATCTGCGTGTATTTGAACGAACACGCTTACTGGCATATTGTCAAGTAAGGTTGGACTCTAAGTAAAAAAAAATAGTTCAACGGCATTTGGCAGAAAGAGCATTTGCCAGAAAATTTTTCTCTTTAATTAAGAAATGTCTTTGGCAGGATAGGCGTTTGGCAGAATGGGATTTTGGTAGAACAGGCATTTGGTAAAATAATTTAAACAGAACAGTCGTTTGGCATAAATTTCCTTCGCCTGTCTGAAATTCTCTTAACCCGACTCTCTGTCGTTTGGACGTTTGGTAGAAAAACATTTTCTCGGACATTCGTACGGCCGAATAGGCATTGAGCACAAATTTGCATCGCCTCCCTGGCGTTTGACCGAACAGTCATTTGGCAGAAAATGCGTTTGGCAGAACCGGCGTTTGGTAGAACAGTCATATGACAAAATACCCATTTGACAGAACAAGTATTTGACAGAGCCGGCACTTGGCTAGCAGAATTGAGGCTTTGCTGTACAGGTATTTCGCCAAAAATGTAATTGACAGGGAAATATGCCAAATAACTTCTCGGCTAAACTACCGACACGCATTACATGGGCTAATGGGGTGTCTGAAAGGAAGCATTTAAATTCGTGCACTCTCGAGTTATTTAATTTTTTTTTTCTATTTACGTTACCTTTAAAGGAGAGAGTAAGAACTGTAACATAATTACGCCTGTAAAAATTGTTAACAGTTGCACTTGATCGATGCATGAATAAAGCGGTCGGGTCAATGATGAAGTTAATTTTACATATAGCGGAAGAGAACAAATTTGAAAGAATATCAAAACTTTAGCAGCACTGCTAAAGAGGCGCAGTTAACTGCGAACTGTCCATGCCAGAAATTACTGTACGTGTTTTCAAATTTTTTTCCACCATAAATATATTACTCTTCAGACTAGCTTGGAATAGATCAAGAGTAGAGGGATTATGGGGACTTTGGCACATCGGGACGTGGGACNATTACTCTTCAGACTAGCTTGGAATAGATCAAGAGTAGAGGGATTATGGGGACTTTGGCACATCGGGACGTGGGACCGGAGCGTCGGAACTGTTCATACTCTGTGATTCATGTAATCCAGAGGCCATAATGGATCCAGGTGACCTTGACCTTTGACCCATTACAGAAATACGAAAAATAATTGCTCAGTAACGAACTTGAGATAGTACAGTACCATCGAATTCTTCAGCAGTGACGGGTACGAAATTTTCAATGGAGCCATCGAACATTTAGTCTGGGGTACCTAGAACACAAATTCAAGCGTTACCTGCTTATTTAGCTTCAGCACCTATATTTCCAACAGGCCCATCCTAGTCTTTGCCTGAATCTCTAAGGTGTCACTTTTGTGATAAGACATTTGCTTTCGGCTACAGTCTACGGCGACATGAACGCTTAACATTGTGCCAAGTATCCATGTCGTATGTCATGTTCATATGACAGGTGCGGTAAGCAGTTCAGCCGTGCCGTGCCGACCATTTACTTAGACATGATTAGAACTGTAAAGGTGAAGTGCTTTTATCATCAATAACGGAGTACCAGTTTTACTGCAAGCAGGTCTCTCGTGACTTCGTACATATCCTCAAAAATGCAGTTACCTACATAACCCGCCCTGCGAATAGTGTTGGCGTGACAAATTACACAATATTTTCACACATAGATAACACGAGTGTGAATGGCGAGATTCTTAGAAGACTGTAACCTACGCTGTAACCTACAAACATGATGCATTTATTAATACACACACACACAAATATATAGATATATATATATATATATATAGCTCGAAGAATGTTGTAATTTTTTTTTCGAGGGCATGAGCGACTGTATTAAATTAATTGAATAAAAAAATGCTTGAATAAAATTGTGTTTGATTTAAATTTGACCTAATCTGCCAGTATATAATACAAATTTTAAAGTCACAGAAATATNTGAATAAAATTGTGTTTGATTTAAATTTGACCTAATCTGCCAGTATATAATACAAATTTTAAAGTCACAGAAATATAATAAATTTAATTCAAACGTTTTATATAAAGTACTATTTTACTACATGTATAATTATGTAATTTAAAAAATACTTTCCAAACTAGCCAACTTAAAATTTCTAATAAAAAATATAGATTTCATAAATTATGCACATAGTCANAAAAAATACTTTCCAAACTAGCCAACTTAAAATTTCTAATAAAAAATATAGATTTCATAAATTATGCACATAGTCAAAGTCCCGCCTTATACATGTAAGTATACTGCTAATTGGAAAAATCATTTTTTAAATAGGATGAAAATTACAAATTTTTCAATGCCTATAAAAAATATGATTGTCGATAGCTCGCCTGGCGGTTGAATCGACTGAGTGGGTGGGTGATGACAGCTTGTCTGGCGGCAAAATCCAGAAATTAACGTTCGCTATGAGTTGAAAATATAATCCAATATGTAGGGTGCCTACAGCACCACCTATACTTTACAAACATAAACAAATATGGTGGCTAAATTAGCAGTTCGCCTAATGGGTAATCGGTAATTAATACACTAGTGTCACCTAGGTGTTGGAAATGAAAACAAATGACAAACGAAAAATCCAAGATGGCTGCATACAATTAAATGATTATGGGTGAGAGAGAAGGGGGTCTGCCGACTTATTGTTCGAACAAGGGTAAANTGATTATGGGTGAGAGAGAAGGGGGTCTGCCGACTTATTGTTCGAACAAGGGTAAATAATTAGCCAATGAGAGACATTGGTAGGGTAGGGAAATGTTAAGACAATGTAATTGATTGTAGGAGGGTCAGTCATCTGCTGGACGTGGTGCTGAGGGAACCTCCGGAAATGTAAGTTTTGTACTAAACTGTTTATACATTTTTTACCTAATTTAATTATTATTTTTTTTGAGATACTTAAAATTTTCGAAATTTTTCTGGAAATTCTTTTGGTTTCTAGGTCATCCAAACTCACTGGATCAAGGTCAAAGACCAAGGTCACAGACATACAAAATGTCGGACAAGATAGCTACCGAGACCGGAATAACAGAGCATGAACAGCTCCGATGCTCCGATCCCCTATCTCCTTGCCACAGACTTCTCTTTTATATTCTTCTGGAGTGGTATGTGGAACTGATCGAAACATCAAGTCCGTAAGACATCCAGATCAATAAATGTAACACTCAAAGTAAACACATTAATTAAGTAGTGTAACCACCTCGAATGGCCACACACGCGGAAATTCTGGTATTTTACCTGTAGTGCAAANACACATTAATTAAGTAGTGTAACCACCTCGAATGGCCACACACGCGGAAATTCTGGTATTTTACCTGTAGTGCAAATGCTGAACTTCTCTCTAGGTTACGGAATCCCACTACCACTGTACTTCTTGGCGTAACTGGGCAATGGTCGTTGCCTTGGCTGAGCTGAATGTCAGGCGCATTCCCATTATGTCCCATACATGCTAGACGAGGCTGAGGTCTGGAGATCTAGATGGCCAAGGTAACATGCGTGCACCGTGTAGAGCATGCAGTGTTGCCCTAGCAACATGGAGACACGTGTTATTGTGCTGTAACATTGGTTCCTGCAGTGTGACAAGATATGGCGTGACGTGAAACGCACTCGTCAAGCTCTCCTGAATGAATAACAGAAGCGATTGTGGTGTGTAACTGATGGCCTCCCACACCATGATCCAAGGTGTAGGCCCGGTTTGGCGGGTGTGAGTGTACATTGGATTGTTCCGCTCGCCCACGCGTAGACAAGCGCGAACACGGCCATCACTTCGTCCAAGGCAGAGAGGACTCTCATCACTGAACGTCATTGCTCTCCATTCGCTTCTCCAACACACTCTTTCTCCCGACGCCACCGGAGACGTTCACGGCGATGACCAGGTGTCCAGGGGTTAACGTGTTAGAGGAACACGTGAACGTNTGGAGCATTGGTTCCTGCAGTGTGTCGAGATATGGCGTGACGTGAGACGCACTCGTCATGCTCTCCTGAATGAATAACAGAAGTGATTGTGATGTGTAACTGATGGCCTCCTACACCATGATCCAAGGTGTAGGCCCGGTTTGGCGGGTGTGAGTGTACTATGGATTGTTCCGCTCGCCCGCACGTCGACAAACGCGAACACGGCCATCACTTCGTCCAAGGCAGAGAGGACTCTCATCACTGAACGTCATTGCTCTCCATTCGCCTCTCCAACACACTCTTTCCCGACGCCACCGGAGACGTTCACGGCGATGACCAGGTGTCCAGGGGTTAACGTGTTAGAGGAACACGTGAACGTAAACCTACCTCCGACAGTCGATTCTTTATTGTTCCTGCAGACACGTGGGAGACCACGGCGGCTCTGTTGGCACATGCAGTTACTGCTCCGTCAGTCAGGTGCTCATCAGTGCAGCGAGGTGGCACTAGAGGTGGCTGTGGGAACCCTCTGCCATCCAACTCCTCCACCACCGATGGACCACTAACACGTCACGCCTCAAGTGAGTGGCAATCCCGCGGAACGTCCAGTCGCCCTCTCGCAGTCCGATTACACGGCCATGTTGAAAGTCACTCAACTGTGTTCAATTGGTGCTCGCCGTCCTCTTCCAGGCGTTGCAGACACACTCAGTGATACACAAGCTATGGAATAGCACAGCTAGAATCACTCGTCGCGTTAGCGGCTGCAGGTAGGTGCAGGCACATGGCGCCCATCCAATTACAATCGTAATGCACTCTACACATGAACAGTTTGTGTTGTAACATTCCATTTCACTGGGTATTATACACTGCATTGCCACTAGTGTGTTATATAAAATTCCAGTAGTAATTAATTTTAAGCTCATAGTATATAATTACTTATGTGTTAGTTACCTCAAATGGAGCAAAAATCAAGGATACATATTTATTTTATAAGAAGTAATTTATGACTTTGATATATATATATCTAAATTCTCTTTAAAATAAATCTATTTACATATTTTAAACATATTTTAGCCAAAGTCACTCAATTGAAAGTAATTTTGGATTTTGNTTACCTCAAATGGAGCAAAAATCAAGGATACATATTTATTTTATAAGAAGTAATTTATGACTTTGATATATATATCTAAATTCTGTTTAAAATAAATCTATTTACATATTTTAAACATATTTTAGCCAAAGTCACTCAATTGAAAGTAATTTTGGATTTTGNTTTAAAATAAATCTATTTACATATTTTAAACATATTTTAGCCAAAGTCACTCAATTGAAAGTAATTTTGGATTTTGGTTGGAAATAATTATGGACGTACCTTAAATTTATAAATGTATTCCAACACATAGACCAAATATTTTTATTTCACTATAGCATATTTATAAACTTACAAACCAAATGCCAACAGATGGAGGTGTTGGCCAAATGCACGAACACATACTCGGTACAATAGTAGTTTATCAGATAGTAACCAACACCCAAAAAACTATAAATTGTTTAATTTTAAAGGTTTGCTGTCAAAAATTATTATGAAAAACCAACCAAATAAAAAGCATAGCATACAATTTTTTTTTATTTTGTTAATATACTACGTTTACGTAATTTTTGTAACACAATGATGACCCAACATAAAAATTACCCAAACCAACTGCTTTGTTCACAATATTGTCTCAATGCATTTATAAAAAAAANATGATGACCCAACATAAAAATTACCCAAACCAACTGCTTTGTTCACAATATTGTCTCAATGCATTTATAAAAAAAAAGAATTTAAAGGAAAAATTACTTTTGGAAATACTTCATATGCTACGAAAATTAGTACTTTTTGCACAAAGATTTTTAATGTAATTGATATTATGATGGTTGCACATTGTTGGCCCAACGAATGTATACATGAGAAATGCCGANGTTGCACATTGTTGGCCCAACGAATGTATACATGAGAAATGCCGAGAGTGGGTTTCCCATCAAGTAATCAAGGACGCCTAACAATGTTAATTTTAAATTAGGAATTTATTTTCAGTTAAGCAACCATAGATTTTCAGAAATCGTTCGAAATTGTTTTATTTCATTTGAAATATAGTTGTTCCCATAGTTGGCATAATGTTCGTTGTGTGATGTTTGCCCAACTCAACAATAAGTACCAATTACGGACCGTTGTGTTCTCAATATTGTCACAAAATATTGACAACTAAAAATTTTTCAAAGAGAAGAGATCCCAGTTCTTGAAAAACCATCGTAGTTTGCAAAACATGAGAAAAGGGCATTGTTGTTAATACTTCATACACTGCGAAAATTGAAATAATTTCACATATGGAGCGATTTTTTCTATTAGTGACGTTATGATAGTATTACAAAGATGGCCTAACGAAATTATACATACTAAATGCCAACGGTGTATTTTCCAACAAACAACCAACACATGCACAACGGAGTAAATTTTAAATAAGACATGGTTTGTGTGTTCAAAACCACAGCTTCGAAGAAAACATGTTAATTTATTATTTAATAACAAATATTTTATTTTTCATTGTTGGCATAATGTTGATTACACGGTGTTGGCCCAACTTCACATTATATACAAATTACCAACCTTCGTGTTTCTAACGTTGCCACGGCAAATAACCAACCAAACATATTTCAAAGAAATGTGATCTCGCATTTTTAAACTTGAAAACCATCGTAGTTAATAAAATAATAGAAAGGGGAATTTTTTAAAAACATAATGTTTTTCAAATAATTTAAAATANAAAACCATCGTAGTTAATAAAATAATAGAAAGGGGAATTTTTTAAAAACATAATGTTTTTCAAATAATTTAAAATAAAATGCTGCATACTCAATGTTAGCCTAACAAAAAAATGCCAATTACCAACCATATATTTACCATCATGTTACTGGCGATCACCCAATCAGTTTTATGTTAAAAAACTACACTTACTATATATTTCGGCATTTCTTGTTTGAGTGGCATCATTGTATGGCTTGCATAGGAAATCTCAATAATTTCGTTNTTACTATATATTTCGGCATTTCTTGTTTGAGTGGCATCATTGTATGGCTTGCATAGGAAATCTCAATAATTTCGTTATGGAAAATTTTGTTGGCATATAACGTTGGACCAACGGTGTACTAATTCGCGTATTTCTGCTAAAAATAGCCAACCTTTCCAACCAAATGTCAACCGTTGGGCAAACGCAGGTTACTACTGGGATTCAGTCTGACTGGGGCATGAAATGTGTTGCAGTGGTTCAGTAGAATTCACGTTATTAAAAAACAGGCGGGTATTTTGTAGCTGTGTCTAACCACGAAAGGCATTTAAGAAACATTTTGTGCCCAAATATAACTTCCAAGTTCTTATTTCAACTACAAGGATTATTCTATAATTCAAAGATTCAACTCTAAGGAATAACGGGCGGTTTCACATAATTGGTTTTAGTAGCTAGATTTTATATACAAAAAGTTCAGAGTTATCTTACAATTCGCTTAAAACCTGCTTTCATATTAGCGACCTACAAAATATCGGGCTACCCCTTAAAGTCACGATCAGACAAATCGCCGACGCTAAGACTACACTCCAGTTGGACTTGTTGCGCGTAGAGGCGATAAGGCAAAGGTTGAATGAGCAAGAGCCGGCCTTGCAGCCTACGCGTTTTGAGGCCGCGAACAAGAAAAATAGTTGCCGAGAGGCGGAACCCTTTAGTTGGGCGTTTAAACGGCGTTGCGGAGTGTTTTAAATATACGTATTCCACTTAACTACCTAGCGTGATTCAAATGTGCTGTTCTACAAAAAGAACACATACTTCAGACGAGGGCTGTTGAGTACGTTAGAAATGTCACGCCCGTTACAAACACTATTTAGAGAGTACTCAAAATGGCTGCAAACAGCTTTTTCAAAGCACTGTAGCTCAAAATATATGCGTAAGATACATAGAAAGAGATACCCAAGGGGCCTACACTGAACATTCCTACAGACTTTCCACCAGTAAAATAAACAGGATCACTGCTGAAAGTCTCATAGGTACACGCAGTGCGACGAGAACACTGCTCGCCAGTTCAGAGCCTTGCGCTTAGCGGCGACGACGCACTTGATACGCGTGGCAGTCTCGCCCTTATCCCTCTCGCGCCTCTCGGCCTCGAACGCGGGAAATAGCTCCAGGTAGGCGGGAGCCTTCAGCTTCGCTGTGATCCGTAACCCAGTCAATAAAAGCTTTGCCATCCCCTTTATGCCCGTCCTAGGCGCTATGACGTAGGAGGGTCTACCAAAGCGTGACAACTTGCCGCATGCACCGGCAGGGCGTAACTATCACAAGCGATGTAAACAGGGAGTTCCAGTGATAAGGGCGTGGCAGGCAACTGAACAACTCGTGACTCACGCTGCTACAAGGCGTAAATACTGGCGAACTGGAGATCGAGAGACGGACAGAGGATAATCACGTAGACGGGCTACAAAGAATAATCTACGGACAGGCTGTGTCGGAAATAGGCAGGCTGTGGTTGTGTTCTAATTCGCTTCGGTTTTCGTAATTTGCATACAGCATTTTGTAAGTTTTGGTTGGAACATCACAACATTAAAAAAATTTACATAAATTATTTCCAATATATTTTCCGAGGAAAATTTAAAAATTTTAAAATTAACCAAATATAACCAATATTATATGAAACTGTTACATAACCGAAATTGTGTCATGAGTAAATAACTATTTCGATAATATTTCAGCAACGTACTTAGTGAAATGAATATTGTGAGTACAATACACTTTTTTTTTATTCCAATTACCTCGTCTATGTGTGTATTTAAACGTTTCAAAAAGGCAAAACTAATATGGTGGCAGTTTGGTAATTTTTATTTTCCAATTTTGTCAGCTTAGAAGCTGAAAATTTGCAAAACGCAAATTATAGTAAAATACGTCATAGATTTTGTAGACAAAATGGGTCACTTAACCAATTTGTTAACAAAGTGTGCCAATTAGAACATGGTATGTATGCGAGTGCAATGCCATATGTAAACAGTAAACTGTATATAAACAAGTTGTTCCAAGTTGATGTGAAACTTATATGTTTTTTGGAAGGCACCTGTACCCACCACAGATGTTAAAAGATTCCTCGGGCAGTTGTGTGTCAACGACCGCTTTAAGTATTAAGTATTTCGCTGCTGCAAGTCTACGAAGATTTGTTCATGGGGGCCACAACAGTCTAGTAAATAGTGGTTCAACTATATATATGACTACATGTAATATACGTGCTTTTTAAGTCTAGATTTTTCTCGAATGATGTCGTGAGAATAAATCTCATTTTACTATTTAAAAGGAATTGCTGCTGCTAATTTTTCTCTGCATGTAAGAAATAAAATCTAAGCCTACTATTGCCTTTAATTTTAAAGTTCGTAGACATCAGTGTTCTATAGGTATTAAAACTCAGAATCGTTCACTTTGCAGGCTATGATTCCATCTAATTATTTTATGGAGTTTTGTTGGAAAAATTATTAGTCACTTCTGTGTTTATAATGTAAGAGAATTATGTCTATGCATTTTGATTTTGTCATCCAGTCAACATTTATTTGAAAATATTTTTTTTGAGATTCATCTTAATACGACGCCTTCAATATAAAAACGAATATAAAAAATCATGTTGAAAAAAATGCTTTTTTTGTTGAACGATGATGAATATATTGAAGAAATATAATATTTTATAAACAGTTGGCAGTAAATCAGTAGCACGGCACACTTTACTGTTATAATCTATTCGTGTTTACTTCAATTCTATGTAGCTTTACTGAAAACATACGTTCGTACTATTTGCTAAGTATCATTCCACCCTATGTAAACAAAATTGACCTAAATTATCTATAAAGACACCAGAGAGAAAACAACGCAATGAATTTGAGCGCTGGAAAACAATTAGAAACAATTTTTATACAAAACAATAAATTTCATCATTCCATCTATGAAAACATTAACTTGAAACTGTAAGAAATGGTAACTTAAAAAAAAAAAGCCACATATATAATATTTTGCATAAGAGATATTTTTTACAAGCTGATACAAGCTTACTTTTTCTTTGTTTTAAGTTAATACTGAGCATGAAAAAACTTACGTATTAAACATTACTTTACATTAAAGGGATGTATAAGAGGCTTGTGATATGCTTATATATTACTTATATCTGCTTATATATCTACTATCGATTGATATATTTAGCGAACACCCAAACACCGCATACATAAGATTTTGAAACTTTTTTTTTTTTTTTCAGTAAGGGTGAAAATACTGTTGAACCACTCTAATTTTGAAACCAATGGTACATAAACAATTAGGTTTCTTCTTTGGAAACTCGTCGAACTTGTACAATACAAGCACTAAAAACGTTCATCCTAATTTTAAATACGATTAGCAAAGAGCTCTGAAAACACTTCAGGATATACTTTTGCTTGTCACTGAAAAACGTAGACCACTATGAAACGAGAAATTCTCAGCAGTGAGATTCTTGTGGTGTACGTGGAAACTTTGCCTGCACCTTAGTACCAAACTTCACCTTAAAGAACACGAATGCCTTTTTTTTTGTAATAATACAATATACGCTTTTGTAAGTAAACCAAGGCGACAAAATCACAACAAAAAAAAATAACTGCTCTCGTGGACTCGCAAAAATATATGTAATATTATAAGACAAATTTTAAATCCCTCTCACACTTGCTTCTTTGTACTCATCGAAGATGCCTGGGGTGTTGCCTGNTAATATTATAAGACAAATTTTAAATCCCTCTCACACTTGCTTCTTTGTACTCATCGAAGATGCCTGGGGTGTTGCCTGCCGAAAAGTATTGGGAACATAAATTAAATAATTCGTCACGACCTGGAAGTCAAGTTCGATGGAATTCTTTCATCTGGCAAACGAGAAAGTTAAGGCACCTGTCTTCCTAGAGCCTTCGAGGCCGAGAAGCGCGGGAGCGACAAGGGCGACACCGCCACGCGCATCAAGTGCGCCATCACCTCTAAGCGCAAGTCTCTCNCGAGAAGCGCGGGAGCGACAAGGGCGACACCGCCACGCGCATCAAGTGCGCCATCACCTCTAAGCGCAAGTCTCTCGACTGGCGTGCAGTGTTCTCGTCGCTCTGCTTGTGCTTATGGGACTTTGAGATGGTGTCCATATCATTTTATTGGTGGGACGTCTGAAGGAAGGTTCAGTGTAGGGCCATTGAGTAGTTTTGTGCATATCTGACACGTATATTTTGAGATACAGCTCTTCGAAAATGCCGTTTTTTTGNAGGGCCATTGAGTAGTTTTGTGCATATCTGACACGTATATTTTGAGATACAGCTCTTCGAAAATGCCGTTTTTTTTGCCAATTTGGAGTATTATGAAAATGTGTTTCTCATATGCGTGACGTTCTGAAAGTACTCGCCAGCTCTCGTTCGAAGTGTGTGCTCTTTTCGTAGATCGAGTCATTGGACGCACACGTAAGGCCTGGGTAGGCCGCTGAACGGTGTGCATACGTCCAGCAGAAAAAGTTTATTTAAAAACCGTCCAACGTGTCTGAAAGAGGTCTGCTTAGGAATAGTATTTAAGAAACGTTACGCGTCTGTATGCGTTTTTCAGTTCCTCTATTTCTCTCTGAAGCATGTACTTGTGATAATGAAAGTGGCTCAAACGAATGTTTTCGCGGTCATTTTTAGGTATTGACATTCCGGTACAAAACTTTAACAAAGGAATAAAGACCTACATCAAACTTTAATTTTTATAATTACGTCATAAAATTGTGGGGCCTCCGCTGAAGCCCTCATTGAGACGTGTTATCGACGGCAAGACTGCATGCCAGTTAAGTGCTTTGCGCGTAAGGGCGATGAGGGAGTTGATGCGCATGTCTCGATCGCCCCTAGCGCTCCCACGCTTTTGGGCTGCCTCAGACGTACAAAACTCCTTAAACCAGGCGGCAACCTTAATAGTTTCGTAGAAAAATCGAATATTTCAAACACTCTGCAATGCTGTTTAAGCGCCTGGTAGGCGGGAGCCTTAAGTTTCTTCCATCGCCCGGAAAGAGAGAGAGAGAGAGAGAGAGAGAGAGCAAGACAAAGAAAAAAACACAAAACGCGTGAAGAGCAAGGCACTACGATAATGCACCGGCGAATTACGTGCTGCTCCCGAGAACTCGTCAACGGAACGCGAAAAGAAGCGCCTCTGCGAGTACAACGAGTTTCTCGTCGTCACGCTAGCGGTGGGGGGAAGGGAACTCAAGGAGAGGGGAGGGGGTAGAGTTTCTTGAATCACGTTCCCCTCCACTGGCTTTTTACAGTTAATTAAAAATGGCGGAACCTTGACAGAACCCGCGTCAATTGTAGGTTAGGCTGGAAACATGGCCGCCGCGTCCCCGCTTCGCAGACGGCGGAGAGAAACCGCAAAATGCGAGAAAGGTAAGAGAAAAAAAGAAATATAAGGTGAAATAAAGATAAAAAAAATATATCTTTTACGGTGAAAACGGGCGGAACTTGCCTAGACTTTTCCGCGCTTCGTCCACCGGCGCATGAAGCGGTTCAACGTCTTTACTCGAAAAATCGCCTCGCACGTTTGTTGCTAGCTGTGTGTGCACGCCAGTAGCTTAGCAAGAGGGGGGGGGGGGGGATATCAGGATTCCTCCCCCACCCCCCGAAAAGAAAACAAAATATTCAAAGTAAAATTTGGAAAAAAAAATAACCATTTTAATTTCTTTTAATATGGGAAATGCGTGATCCCTTTTGAACATGAATATGTTTATAGCATATTGTGGTTCCATATCTGATAGTAAATAATTTATTAAACAAAAACATAAGTAAAATCATACCTAAAAAAATTTCACATATGAAAAATTTGCAATCCCCCTTGAACACGAAAGAGGTTTATAGCATTTCGTAGTTCCGTCTCTGTATATTAGTCCATTGGTTGTAAATAATTTTTTGAACTACTTTTTTTGATAATAGCTTACATATTTTTTTTCCAAAAATATAAATTTTAAATCCCCCTTCGAAGCAAATTCCTGGCTACGCTTTTAGTGCACGTTGTAGACCAATTATCTTATGTTTTTTTTGTTAAGTTCGCGAGCATATGGATAGACATAGAATGCATACAACTGTACATCCAAAATTATCACTAAAAGCTTGATTATGAAGATGAAACCTACAGTAGACCAATTAAAAACTCAAGACTGTGTGTATCAGATCCCTTAAAAGGTAGCTGTATGAATATAAAAGACACTGGCAGAACCCTTTACACATGCATCAAAAAACATTAAAACAACACCAAGGAGGGGAAGACCCCACAAATCCACCGAGACATGCCANCCTTTACACATGCATCAAAAAACATTAAAACAACACCAAGGAGGGGAAGACCCCACAAATCCACCGAGACATGCCACGGCAATAATGCACAACCAGTTTCGTACAGCACAGCCCAAGTTCTCGTCACCTCTAACCCAGCTGACCGACGGCTTCATCAAAATCCACAACCACCTCCCTTTTCACGCCTTCAGGGTTAATCGGGCGCGCAGTCCTTCCAGCTCCGGGCAACAGGTTTCCTCCAGTTCATAAGCAGTTTATTCTCGCTTCCCTATACTTGTTCCAGGGGGGCCACTGAGGTCTGTTTGCCAGCCTCCCGTTGGCGGTCTCCATGCAGCGTGTGACGGTCCGTTGCCGACTGGTAGCTCTCCTCACCTACCAAAGTGGGCGACGGGAACTGCATTTACATCTTAACCGAAAACGTATAGTCTGCACAGATTTNCTCTCCTCACCTACCAAAGTGGGCGACGGGAACTGCATTTACATCTTAACCGAAAACGTATAGTCTGCACAGATTTGCACGCACTAAGTCCTCCGCCTCAAATCAATCCCGGAAATAATTCGGGAGGTCTCAGCCAGCAAGCTTGCTCGTCAGGGATCATATTCTTTTGAGAGTTAAAAAAAACTTATGACGGGGAACAGATGTGGGTTCCGTAAACGCCGCTATTGGTTCGCCAATTAAACTGTGTTTGCTCTTCTGGGATNATGACGGGGAACAGATGTGGGTTCCGTAAACGCCGCTATTGGTTCGCCAATTAAACTGTGTTTGCTCTTCTGGGATGTCTCAGTTGTGTCGTCATGTTTTGGGATTACATACTTTTCTTCTCCTCGGTGTTCGTTGCGTTGTCCTCGTAGGGTCGTCTAGAGTTCTGTGCGTTTATTTGTTTTTTAACCACTTGTGTTAGTAGGGGCCGCGCTGGTGTAGTGGTCAGACTACTTTGATAAATAAATTCATGTACTGGCACTGTCTCTCAACAAATAATCTCCTGGAGATCCAATTCAGCCAAACCGGTAAACGTCGGGTTTCCTGAATTATGACGTTTACGAAAAATACCCAATTACAAAAGTCCACTTCTTGCTTCAGCAGTTGTACCTTGTTCACCAAATCTATACAAATAACTCGAAAGAACATAACTCTTGTACACTAACTACTTTGCGACACCATGTGTCGTCATCCTTGTATCNTTTGCGACACCATGTGTCGTCATCCTTGTATCCATCATAATTTACACTTACGATATTTCTATGCACTTTCCGTGTGTAATATCTCCTGGTGCGGTATCGCCTTCGTACCATGATTCCTGATAGGTATGCCCACGGATTTTCGCATTTGGGAATCGTGCCGAACAATACTGCTGGTTGGTGGGTTTTCCTCGGGGATCTCCCGTTTCCCGCCGCATTTGCATGCCGGCGCTGTTCCTTACACACCCTGGCTCTCAATACCACGATGATAAGAGCAGTCCTAATCTCTTCATTCATCCTTCATTCATTATTGTGTTTGTTGCTCGTTAGTTTGTCACACGTCCTGTTTTATTTCGTTTAGTTTTGCAGAGNATATGTTTATAGCATATTGTGGTTCCATATCTGATAGTAAATAATTTATTAAACAAAAACATAAGTAAAATCATATCTAAAAAAATTTCACATATGAAAAATTTGCAATCCCCCTTGAACACCAAAGAGGTTTATAGCATTTCGTAGTTCCGTCTCTGTATATTAGTCCATTGGTTGTAAATAATTTTTTGAACTACTTTTTTTGATAATAGCTTACATATTTTTTTCCAAAAATATAAATTTTAAATCCCCCTTCGAAGTAAATTCCTGGCTACGCTTTTAGTGCACGTTGTAGACCAATTATCTTATGTTTTTTTTGTTAAGTTCGCGAGCATATGGATAGACATAGAATGCATACAACTGTACATCCAAAATTATCACTAAAAGTTTGATTATGAAGATGAAACCTACAGTAGACCAATTAAAAACTCAAGACTGTGTGTATCAGATCCCTTAGAAGGTAGCTGTATGAACATAAAAGACACTGGCAGAACACCTTTACACATGCATCAAAAAACATTAAAACAACACCAAGGAGGGGAAGACCCCACAAATCCACCGAGACATGCCACGGCAATAATGCACAACCAGTTTCGTACAGCACAGCCCAAGTTCTCGTCACCTCTAACCCAGCTGACCGACGGCTTCATCAAAATCCACAACCACCTCCCTTTTCACGCCTTCAGGGTTAATCGGGCGCGCAGTCCTTCCAGCTCCGGGCAACAGGTTTCCTCCAGTTCATAAGCAGTTTATTCTCGCTTCCCTATACTTGTTCCAGGGGGGCCACTGAGGTCTGTTTGCCAGCCTCCCGTTGGCGGTCTCCATGCAGCGTGTGACGGTCCGTTGCCGACTGGTAGCTCTCCTCACCTACCAAAGTGGGCGACGGGAACTGCATTTACATCTTAACCGAAAACGTATAGTCTGCACAGATTTTCACGCACTAAGTCCTCCGCCTGAAATCAATCCCGGAAATAATTCGGGAGGTCTCAGCCAGCAAGCTTGCTCGTCAGGGATCATATTCTTTTGAGAGTTAAAAAAAACTGATGACGGGGAACAGATGTGGGTTCCGTAAACGCCGCTATTGGTTCGCCAATTAAACTGTGTTTGCTCTTCTGGGATGTCTCAGTTGTGTCGTCATGTTTTGGGATTACATACTTGTCTTCTCCTCAGTGTTCGTTGCGTTGTCCTCGTAGGGTCGTCTAGAGTTCTGTGCGTTTATTTGTTTTTTAACCACTTGTGTTAGTAGGGGCCGCGCTGGTGTAGTGGTCAGACTACTTTGATAAATAAATTCATGTACTGGCACTGTCTCTCAACAAATAATCTCCTGGAGATCCAATTCAGCCAAACCGGTAAACGTCGGGTTTCCTGAATTATGACGTTTACGAAAAATACCCAATTACAAAAGTCCACTTCTTGCTTCAGCAGTTGTACCTTGTTCACCAAATCTATACAAATAACTCGAAAGAACATAACTCTTGTACACTAACTACTTTGCGACACCATGTGTCATCATCCTTGTATCCATCATAATTTACACTTACGATATTTCTATGCACTTTCCGTGTGTAATATCTCCTGGTGCGGTATCGCCTTCGTGCCATGATTCCTGATAGGTATGCCCACGGATTTTCGCATGTGGGAATCGTGCCGAACAATACTGCTGGTTGGTGGGTTTTCCTCGGGGATCTCCCGTTTCCCGCCGCATTTGCATGCCGGCGCTGTTCCTTACACACCCTGGCTCTCAATACCACGATGATAAGAGCAGTCCTAATCTCTTCATTTATCCTTCATTCATTATTGTGTTTGTTGCTCGTTAGTTTGTCACACGTCCTGTTTTATTTCGTTTAGTTTTGCAGAGNATCCTTCATTCATTATTGTGTTTGTTGCTCGTTAGTTTGTCACACGTCCTGTTTTATTTCGTTTAGTTTTGCAGAGCTATTATCTGAGTAACTTGTTAGGGATAGTTTAGTTTTTTATGTAGTGAATATTCGTTAACGTCAGCTACTCTTGGCTTGTTCTCGTGTATATTTTTAATGTCGCCGTCTTTGTTTTCCTTGGCGACATAGCTCTGCAACAGAGTAGGTCCGAAGTAATTTTTCATTTAATCGCTAATCCTCATTGGTAGTATCATTCATAGAACCTTTCGTGTGGGCGTATTCATTTTCCGATTGGCTGCACGAGGTCGTGGGAACGGGCTTTGAGTCCGAATAGCTACTGTATGCTGCGAAATGTTCCCTATCTGCCGGGTCGTCGCCCGTCGAGTAAGATACCAGGAGCTGATTGGCGAACGGCGTTCCGACATGTTGCTGGTCAGTGACGTCATTTTGCTGGCGTGTGTGGCTGAATTTAGCAGAATAACCGGCTGTGTATTACTCGCAAAAATAGTTCCACACTACTGCATAATTTATCAGCTGACTGAGGAGTGCACTGTAACTATCCTAAAGGTAGAAAAAAAATATTATCGAGCTATATTTTTGAAAGAATACAAACAAATAACGGACCAAACATATATATGCAGTTGATTCAAATAAAAATGTTGTTGGCTGTCCAATTTCTTGTGTCCCAACTCAAAGGTTCTGTTAATTCTAGCGGGTATTTTGTTAGATGAACAAAATGCATTTCGCTGCTTCTCAAGTTTTGTTTACTGAACAAAATATCTTCTTGGGGAAACAAAATATATTTTCTGCCCTACACAAACAAATACGTTTGGTAGCTGGAGCAAACCTTTTTCACGGTGTATGTCACGCTGTTTTTCTAAACGTGCGGCCACTTGTTCTTCCCTTACGCAAGTCGGAAGGCCAATCTTCGAAATCGCTATCCTCCTCTTCTAACTCACTCTATGATGGTTGAGCACAATTGCGGTTTTCTGAATCAGAATGAAGTGTTGAGCGAGGACCCAGTTACAGGAATAACTTCGGACGCTGGGCCCTCGATCATGCCCTATGCACACACACACACACACACATATATATATAAATATATATATATATATATTCATTCATATATTCATGACCTACTACTATCACATGAGACAGAAATAGTTTCAGGATCATCAAAACGATCTCACTTTATAGCAGGCCTCCCTTCACGTTCCCGGTAGAGGCGAGTGCATTATTAGACTCTTCACTGTTACATGAGCACTTTTTAAATAAACTTAGAAATCAACTCTGTCCCGTAACAGAATTAATTTAACGAACACCTCAATCATAGTTTTTTTCGCGGTTTCTTCACACTTTCTGAATCGAATCTTTTGAAAAATCACCCTATGGTATGTACGACATGTTTGTTCGTCTCCTAAATATGACATGTATAGCAAGCGTTTTATACTTAAACTAGCGAACCGGCCCGGTTTCGCCCAGTAAAAATTTAGTTTTTACAGCGATACTTTTATAGACAAAAATTGTTACTGTGGGTCATCCTTAAAATATAAACATATGCTATCCTGGACTTTACTGTAGACATTTTTGAGAGCTACAATTCTGTAGTACATTAATTTGATGTATATATTATGGTTTAGTCAGCGCAATTCATGTAAGCGCCGTAAAAGCGGTTTTTACGACTTGATTACAAACTGTTCAAGATTTCTCTACTATTCTTACATTAAATATAAATGTATTTACACCAAAACCTTCTTCAAGAAATTTTATAAATGATGTTGAAAATTGCATCAATATCCATCAAGTAGTTTAGAAGCACTAAGCGAATACATAGATAGACGCGGATAAGCGACTTTGTTTTATTATATTTAGAGATGTATACATAAAAGTACCGTATTTCTGGTAAAATTGTATTTTTATTTGTATTTTATTGGTGAATTATTACATTTAATTTATAATTAATAAGAATAATACAGTTGGAATATAGGCGTGGTGGCAATATCTAGTATTATAATAGTTTTTATGTCAAATACAGTTACACTGAGCGCGCACGAACCCTTTCATTGTCCCTTTCGTGTAATTTTCTAGTCTCGGTTAAGCTTTGTTTGCAAGAGACGGAAGAATATCGTGGATGTAGAACTAAAGCTGGGCTTCTGAAAAGTTTGAAGTAACCGTGAGTGATCTATACAGCATGTGAATTTGACAGCGAGATACAGCAAGTAGTTCGATGCATTTACTTTATATTAAAATTCTCATCTCAAAGTTATGATCAAATTCAGTCGACTCTAAAAAATTTTGGTTTAATGACTTTGTGTTTTCAGCACATACAAGTAATAATTGGGTTAGTAGTTAAATATAATTGCATCCTTAACATTTTTGCGTCATCACTTGATCAAAGCAAATATAAATGATCGAGTCTTTGGCGATGTTAATTTTATATATAGCGAAAATATTAGAAATGAGATGAATATTAGATCTTAAGCAGGCCATCCAAAACTGCTCAATGAACTATGAAATGCCCATATGTTATGTGTTGTAGTTTAATCTGTTTCTTGGGTCGCTGACTCACTGCAAAACTAAGCATTAAATTGGGGCCGCTGTGGTGTAGTGGTTAGACTACTCGCCTCCAACCTAGGCGAACCGGTGGGGTTGCGCACAGATTTTCGCATGTGGGAATCGTGGTGGACGATGCCGCCGTAAGGGGGCTTTCTCGGGGATCTACGGTTTCCCCCTCCTTTGCATTCCGGCGTTAGTACATTGCGTTGTCACTTTAGGGAGGCTTTAAAATACATATTCAATTAAATTACATAAATGTCTCGAAAAACTTTCAGTTAAAAATTGCTGCGTAAACCAAGTATTTATACATTGAGTGGTTATTGGGTAACCAAATCGTATTACTAGAGCAGACTGATTTACTCATAAAGACTTCTTAGCTAGTTGCATTTGAATACATTCTTACTCATATACTCTTTCACAACCTGAATATTTTGCTTATTACGCATCCTTTTTCTCTGCGTGAGAATCAATTACGTTCATCAACGTAATAACCTAACTATTATAGGCTCAGATGTGTCAGAAAATATGTCGTGTTAAAGACATTCAGACAAAAGTCAAATTAAAACTGTACGTTTGTATGAAGGATATTGAAGCCTATTTACTAAAATCCGACTTTATTAAGCGTAATCTGTTTGGTATCTCACACCAATAACAAAAGTATATCCACTTGTAGAAATTTGGTCTAGGACAATGGGAATAAAAGTTATAGGCTTTTGAAACCACGCATAATTTAAAATAATTGAATTTTTGTCAATGGAATAAACTAATTATTGATTATGAATAGGATGTGAAATATTCTCGCTTAGTATTTGTGACTGTATTTTATCATAATCCATTTTAAGTTACAAGTGATTTTTTTTATTTAACAGTGGTGTCTTCATTGACATATACTAACTCAGAAAACTGTTCGGTACCAATAGAAATATCCTACACAACTGAAAGGTGGTAATAGTGAACTTTAAAAGTAGGTAAACATTATTATATCTATGCAGTTTTCATTATATCTCACATAAGAATAATATTTTGTATAGTTAGTTTTATGCCAGCTATTGCAAGCTAAAGGTTGTCTTCTAAGTGTCGCATGCAGCGGTGTAGACAGGAGTGGGGGTATCCGGGTTCACCTCCCCCCCCCCTTTCCGGCACCCACTGAAACCGCAATAAAATATACATTTTTAAAAAATAATAGTTTATAGTTGTTAGTAAAATGAGAAACTAGGTAAATAATACGGTATAATAGGGCATTAAAAATAAGTAAAATTAAAAATACAGGTCAACATCTACTGTTGCGCCTCTGCCAAAAACTTTTTATAGGCAATGTTATATCACTGAAGGTACCTTCCCCCTCTATTAAATGTAACCCTACGCCACTGAGAAAATATGTCTATAATGTTTTACAGAAAAATTTTTTTCAATAAATGTAGATAAATATGGTTAAATTTCTGTTTAATCGTCGATAAGAAATTATGGAGTGATTTCATAATATTTTATATTAGAGAATATCAACTTCTGCGTCCTGTCTCGGCGATATACTTTTATGTATGCAAAGATTCCGACCTCCTTCAGGAAGCTGTATAGTGCAAAAATGCAATCACTTTCAGGCAGGATAGAGCCAATAATTATTAATCAACAATCGGAACAGATGCAGTTCCTAGAATTCTGACTACCTGAATCTTTGTATCGACACAAGTAGCCCGCAAGTGCTTATACAAGTGCTGATTTTGTCAAGTGAACACACGAAGGATATTTACAAAATGTGTTCTTGTGAGCCCATTACAGTCCGCTACTCCACGCTTCATCCGTTCCAAGGTCGCAACACAGATACCCACTGCCAGTGACAAAGTTGAAGCCAAAGATTACGTCCAAGCCCTTGGCTGCCTATAGTCGCTTCACAGTACTGCTGCACCGGAAAATAGTTCCCGAGGAATTTCGTAATTCCTGTGGTCAAGGGCACAGAAATTTAAATTTTTAACTGCGTGCATTAATGTCATATAATATCAAATACTTTACGGGTGTTAAAATATGTTGTGTCTTGTTTACTTTCGTAGTAAATACATTACAAATACGTAACTGATATAAATTATGCTTTTCGATGTGGTTGTTTGAGTAAAGTGTTTTACAGTATGGCTCTTGACAGTTGACTGGCGATGACGCATGTGATGGTAGCTCACAACACAACCAATAAGCACCCAAGTGCGAAGACATGCGGAGTGATACAAACTGCTAGCTGGGAGTGGATAAAGCATGCAACAATCAGTCAATTCTTTTTCTTTTATTTTAGCTTTTTTTTCCTTTTCACTCTACTTTGCATATTGTCTGCAAAGTCTTTCTACAATCTTTTCGGCAAATTTTTTGAAAATACATTTTACAATACGTTGCAAGAAAACATCTGAAATCTCGTTTATTTTCAATTAACTCGAGTGGTTGGTTTTCATTACTGAAATAGTTTTTTAAGTTGTCTTCCGCGGTTTTAACAGGCGTTTGATTGTACATACTGAAGGTCGTATGGCTTCAATTACTGTGTCTGTATTAGGAAAGTTATCAGTAAGGTAAAGGACGCTAGGGTCATAACTGCCTAACACTTGGAGCGACGTAAACAGGAATCCGTGAGAAAATTAAGCTGGGTCTTGTGTGCCACGTAATACAACGTTCAGGTCTATATGCCGCTACTTGCACTGATGTTGTGAGTCCCAGAAACATTCGTGTAATAAAATCAGACACACTAATGGTATTCCAAATGTTAATAAAACCCTTTACCATTTATTACATAACTGGAGGTTATTCAACGATGCGTAGGTTTCAGTACCGTAGCAGTACTTATCCCACGCCATGTTATTACATGTTTTATGGGAAATTAATGCCAAAGTTTTGTTGGGCAATGTTAAACAATGGCAAATAACCCACAGGAATAAGTCGCACACAGAGATTTCAGGAGAGTAAGTAGACCTCAGAAAATTGCCTCTGAACACTATGTTATAAGGAAACAAATCACACAGCATGATTGTCGACTGTCTTGTTATAAGGTACGTTGTTTAGTCTTGCTGGTACCAAGTCGATGCCGCTCCGTTTCTATGGCGTCGAAATTATGGTGCAAAAATTACCAGTGTCATTTGAATACAGCGAACTGAAATCAGTGTCAAAGCAAGATCAATACCATTAAAAAAAAGGAGCTAATTATCTGAAACTTTATAACCGCGCAACATACTGTGACATGTCCACAGTGAAACGGACAACTATAGTCTCTACACACTATCGAGAATTCTCTTTATACATATATCCACATTCTTGAAAGTATACTCCATCTGCTGTCAGCTTATCCTCATTGTGGAAAAAAAATTTAAAGTAAACATTAGACGGAAGACTCATGTTTTATTCATGGACCACGACTGTTGGGTGTGGAACGACGTTAAAATATTGTGTTGTGTAGTCAACTGACCTGCAGTCAGAAATATTTTTATATTTGTGTTTATATGTAATTTATTATTTCTATATTCTGCCATTTGTGTTCATTCAGAAATGGGAAGATAGTTTTGTACTACCGTGTTTATTACATTTTACCGCGGAAGTCTGAATAACTCATAAGGCATTCGTGCGGCATGTTTATCATAATATAACATCATTATGAGTGCTAAACAACAAAGACAGATAATTAATTCACATTTTTGCTATACATCGTTTAGTTTTTTGGTAATGCATGTGAAATTACTATTTTCCAATAAAAATGTGTTAATTGTTCCTATAATTACGTATCTACATCACACATTATAAAATTTCTCTTATATGTGGAGAAAATATGCCTCGAGCTTTTTTTTTTTTTTTTAATAATTTCTAAATAATTATGTGGAGAAAGAACTGCACACTTAAAAAGACAGAATATAAGTAATGTTGTACACACATTTACAGTTTGCTGTACTTTAATCTTCGTGGCGTTGATTTCATTTTGTTTGGCATACATTAAAATTATTTAAGACAATGCCTTTCAATTTATATGGTTTATTATTTTTCAATAATTTTATTTATGCGTTTCAGAAGTTCTCAAAGACTGTTACTGAAGTATGATTACTATTACGCCGTGTATTCGTATTTTTGTGTGTTTGAGGCAAACGACATAAACTATGATCGCAACAATTTAAATAGTTTTTGCTAGAAGAAAAAGTGATGAAATTTTGCAGCCAAGCAACAACGTTAAGTTCTGTATTCTCTTCACACTTTATCCAGCTGTCAGGTTAAATAATTTTGTTGCTTAAAACATAAAGTAATAAATGCATATCCATGGTTCACATATTTTGAAAGGCCTGATTAATATTATTGTCTGCAATACGGTGTATACTACAGGTGTATGTAAATGTAAACATTTTCGTAGATCGAACTGCTCGTGCCCATTTATTTATCAACTTCCCCTAGGAAAATTGTAAGGACCATAACGAAACCACAGCACGCGAATTATCTTGTTGATTCGTGCAAAGACAAATTTAACTAATCTCCTGGCCGCCAAGTGAAATTCGACACGTTTTGTAAGACACTTAGGCATACAACTAATCATCACTCGTGGTCTGCATAACGCAAAGTAACGCTACGTATGTGTTATGTTAACATAAGTACCACCACTTAGATAATTTTTTTATTTTTATTTTAAAAGTTTTTTTATAAACGGGATGAAGGTCGACCGATCGATTGTGTTTATGCGGGTAGCCAAAGCAGAAAGGGAAGCAAATTTTTAGCCAACCTGTAAGGAGCAGAATCTTGTGAATGAAAGGCAAGCAAATCGCCGGTCATTTTATTTTCCCCTCCGCCGCCACCCCCCTCCCCCTTCTCCGCCAAAAACGACGGACCATATTTTTTTTTTTTATATCTTTCTTTCTCTGAACGGGCGCCTAACCGCGTCTGGCCATGACTGAAATACAGTATCCGTTTTTAACACCACGTCCTCCTTTTTCTTTCCTCCTTCCCCGGGTGAGCTTGTCACCGTGTTCGGGAGCACTACTTTAGTTTCGCGTACGGGGACATCCAGAGCGTGAACGTTGTATAGGTATTTCACGGTTAATCGAGCACTGTTTAAATCAACCTTCGAAAAATATCTCGGCCCCTACCGGCACGAATTTCAACGGGGTACACTGACTGGCATGGGACCAGTAACATTGGTAACGACGGGCGGAAAGTAGTCCAATGTCTTGAAGTCGAATTAAAAGCGTTAGGTAAACATTTGTAATTACAGAAATCATTAATTTTTCTTTATCTTATTTTAAATACGTATAAATATCAGAATTAGAAAACTCGTAAAAACCATTATCTTTTCTAATGATTTCACAGTTTTAAGTGACCGTCGCTTGAATAAAGTGACGAGGCCCCATGACAATGTCAGTCTTACGTATGGCGGAGGAATGCACAATGTGCACACAAGCAGATCTTCAACAGGGCTTTCAAGAGAGGCGGG